>JAODAC010018622.1:0-20229 GCA_027575185.1 Mimaenictus wilsoni | reverse complement strand
TTTATTTTACGTGTTATTTTAAATGGGGCAATTTGATCTCGCTGCTGGAAGGCTCGCTGCTAACTTCTTATCGGTGATTGATTTGTATTATATATTATATTTATATTACTTTCTGAATTAGGCTCTCTCAGAATTTAAGTATACAATTCTGAGATCCCTAGACAAAAAATAAATCGTAAACAAGTTGACAAAGATAAAATGCCAAGAAAGCGTTAGAATCAATCATGAAATGCTCGCCAAACCTATCTTTTTTGCGTCCTTCTATTACTCAAAGTTTATTTATTTTCCACTTCCACTCGTCCCGGCGTATTTATATTTTCCCCAGCTATGTTTAATCTCTCCAGATAGCCTCATCGGGCGAATGCGTTCGCACGCGGGGTGTCGAAGTACTCCTACCTCTTCTCTTCAGGCTCGTTCGTTCCACACTCCACATGCTCGACGTACGACCAGAGAGCTGCTAGGCTCTTCTGCGCTCCTGCTCCCGACCCGCCAATGCGCGCGCGCACAATCTCAATGTTGACTTGATTTATGCGCGCATTGACGCGCTTTATTTTATTTTTTATTGCGCATACTTCCTCTGCACCGACACTGCCACCTCCAGGCGTGGCGTGAGGCATGCCAATGCATAAATACGTACGACTGCGTACGTATTCTCACTCGCTCTCTCTCTCTCTCTCTCTCTTATGTACTCCGTGCACTGCTTTACGACGGCATCGTCGTATTTAAATTTAAGTCATTTTACTCATCCACATCGACATACATACACCACTTATGAATTGCCCCCGCCTGAGCATATGAACGTGTGCGTAGATTATAAATGTATTAATACCTCCTGCGTCTTGTCGCTCATCACGAATCCGATTCAAGGGCCTAACCATGTGATGCTCAACGCCATTTTGAATATTCAAGTGTTTTTTCTTTTTCATCATAGATGATGTCATTGTCCTTAGAAAATAGAAAACTCAAAAATATCAGAGTATTGCTGCTGGAAAACTACACTTGAAAATAAAACTTTTAAAATTAAGTTTGTAAAACTAACATTAACTTTTTGTTAAATTAATTTAATTTCGACGTTACACATTTCTACTTTAAACTTTATACACTAAAATTTGCTGTTGAAAGGCCCCAAGAGAATGAAAAAACGTCCGCAATTATTTCTTCACATTTTGTGGCCCTAAAATAAAATCCGAAATTCCTCAAATCATGATCACAATAAAACGCACACGAGCCAAACACGCGCGGAATGAACGGGTGTCGGTGCGTCTCTCTCATTCGCCGAGTCCTATAGACGAACCTTGTTGTCGGTTGTTGATCATTCGGCTTTCAAACTTTGTATTCACGATCTCTCGGCTCTAAGAAGACAGTCACCAACACACGCAGTCGGAGGGCTGTAAACCATGTGCTCTGTCATTAGTGGGAAAACGTTCTCTTTCACTCTCTTTCGTGCGCTTCTTCGGATCTTTTTTGGTGTTTTATGAAAGCAGAAGGCATAAAATGCACACCTATTCCAAGCACCAACCGACACAGCCATTAAGTTTTATATGAAGACCGCATAAAGTGTACACCTAGATCGCAACAAAACACTTATTAATTTTACAGTGTTTCACATATAAAACGAAGACTTTTGTTATTTACTGTTATTCCACTGATGGTTAAATTTGTTGACATTGTTTATAAGGTATATCTAAGTTTTATGAAAGACGTTTATTGGCAACGTTTTGTTATAAGTCCATTGGCCATGACTGATACTATTAGAAACAGAGTGATTACAAATTTTAGATGATGTTATTTTGACCTACGTTACTGTCATGTACTAATTTTCTCCTCCTGGGATTTTGGTAAATTTATTTCGATTGAAACCAGTTTGAAAGTATATTCATCTATTCTATTAGTATATGGGTCACTGGGTGACCCGTGGGTCACAAGTTGCTCAAGATCATGAAAATCAAATTTTGTCAGTAGTAAATGGATCATTCCACGACAAAGCGACCAATTGTAAAGATTGTCTCTGTTCGACCATCTCAAAATCTAATAGAAGTTGGTAATTGAAATATGTTCTTTCCAGCCACATCAAGGAAAAGAAGATTGGAGATGGAATAGTTGAGATAATTCCCCTCGAAGATACCCCAAGAATTGACAAAAAGGCATTTTGATCAACTTTGCAAATGCATAATTTTTAAGGTGTTTGGACAATGGCAACTGAATTTTATCTGCATAAAGACACCATAGTTGTCTCGTAGAGTGTAGTTGTGTTAACGTTTCACATTGATCTGTGTATTTAATAAAAAGTTATGGTAGTCTAAAGTTGGGTTCAAAGCACCTAGCATCGAATCTTTTGCCTACTTTCAGGTCGCATATATTCATAAAGATGAGTTTAAAATGCTGGCCAGTAAGATATTCCTATTAAGTTCCAAATGCTGTATAATGGTGCAAAAATTCGGGTTTTTACGTTTTATAGAACTCTTCGAATTTCTAAGCACAATTGACATTTAGACAATCCTGCCTAGAACCATGATGAGCTCCTCTTCTTTGAGAGGCCCTAGATAGGCAATCATATACTATCAAACTGAAATTCGGCAAGTCACTATAAATTGCCTTGTTGAACCTCCTCAACAAATTTCATTCAATTTGGGGATGATCGAGTAGGGACCCCCGGACCCACAGACATGGATGGATTCAAATACGTTTCAAATAATTACGAAATTTTCTAAGAATATTCCACAATTTTATTTAAAGAGTAGCAAAGCAATCATTAATTTTACTTGGTTCTGGAACAAAATGGAAACTTGTGTTACTCGCAAAATTTTACTGTTATTCAACTGATGACAAAATTGCTAACTATTGTTTTCTTTTTAGTAAAACCCATAAAATAGAATTTACGGTAAATACAATTTGATATAATTGTATTAGTTGTGGTTGATACTACTTTCAACTATCCTATTTATATTATAGATTGGTGAGCAACCTTTTTATGATAGGGCCAGTAAAAACGCCGTATTGTTTTGTGCGACCCACGTCTCAAAATCTGAAATGGCCCGGTCTTCGCCCCTCAAGGCCAAGAAAATTTCGCGGGCCACAGGTTGTTCATCCATATTGTAAATAATTATAATTTAAAAGGTTTTATATCATTGTTTTTTATTATTATTATTTTCTGTCATCTTTATAGAAATTAATTTCGGTCTGAAGTAAAGAAGCTAGCTTCAACTTTTTGTGAAAACTGCATAAAACAAATTTATTTAAATGATAACTTAATATGATTTATAGAGAGTTAGTTATGGAGATGTAAACATATGCGTTTCAACTTTTTATAATATTTTCATAAATATGAAATATGCAAAATGCATTTTAACGCCATAACTTTGTCAACTTCGCAAATCAAACAAAATTATGCATAATACAAACGATATAGGCAACAAAAAGTGACGCTGATCAGCTGTATGTGTCTTAATGATCTCATAAATATAGCTATTTTGCTATCTATTTTCCTGACCTTGCCATACAACAAAATTGTTTACGATTGTTCAATGTGGTCAACAGAAAAAAAAGTTTAAGAAACCTGCACAATACCGACATCAAACAGCTTTTTGCTTTGTTTGTCCAGAGTTTAGTGCCACAACTCGGTGAAACTATTAATAATATTGATTGGACGTATGTTGCACTTATGCAGATGTGCGAATAAATCAATCATATCGAGTACACACCTCGCCATGGTCCATGCGTCCTTCGGGCGTATTCTCTGGCAGGAAGTACAGCCGCAGGCTGGCGAGCACTTGCTCGCTGTTCTTGTCCATCCACAGCAACTGCAGCTCGCCGATGCACACCAAGTCCGAGTCCATCCACAGCTTCACGAAGAAGAACTCGCTCAGCGTCATGATGCGCTTCTCGCCGTTCTTGACAAACTTGAACGCCTTGTAGAACGTATACGGACCGTGCTGTCCGCATGGTCCGCCCACCAACTGCAAATTGAGAGATGACAATGGTGATAATTGCAAATTAGCCAAAAACAAACAGATTCAACCAAAATTTTTTGCAAATACTTTAAAGTTTATGGAATAGAATTGACAATATTTTGTTATAATTACATTGACAACAATTCCATTTTAAGTTATATTTTAAATCAGTAAAATGCCTCACATAAGTTTGTTTATTTCGCTTACAATTAGTTCTGACGATCTTGACAATATATTGACATACTATTAAGTCCCAAACTCTTATGTCTATTACACATACACCTACATCGTTTATAGCAAATTAAAAGGCAAATTCATTGGTGTTACATACAAACATTCAAATTACAATTCAATTATTCCCATCGCACCAGCGATTAAACTATTTAGAGATGTAAATATGCCAAGAAACTTTGAGGACGACTGATTTATGACTTAAGAACTCTAAAACTGAAATGATAGCTGCTTAGCACTATCTTGCTTGTTTCTTTTGTTTAACTGTGCAATGAAATATATAGAATATAGCATTCGGAAGGGAAGGGGTACCAGGTACCAGGATGTTCACAGTCTTTTTGGACCTTAAGGCAGCATATGACATGGTACCGCGTGTGAAGATCCTGAAGTGTTCGAATAGGCTGGGGATGGACGGAGAGTGGTATGACTGGTTGCACCGAGTGAATGAGCATTCGTGGGCCGCGGCGAAAGTGTCGGAGAAGTTTGGGGTAAGTAAAGGTATCAGACAAGGATGTCCCTTATTGTTCAATCTTTATGTGTCCGAACTGGAGGATGTGTTGCAAAAATGGCAAAGTGGAGGTGTAGTAATAGGAAAGTGCAAGGTGTAGACGTTGGCGTATGCGGATGATGTGGTGTTACTGGCTCGGAACGATTGACGGAATAAAATGAATGTTAGGAAGAGTGGAGAAATACAGGGAAAAGCGAGGCTTGGTGGTGAATCCGAAGAAAACGAAGTGTACAGTATGTAAGAATGCGGGTGCACGCGAGAGGAAGGACAGGTTGGAATGGAAAAGTGAGGAAATTGAAAGAGTGTTTGTGTTTAAGTATCTGGGGGGTTTATGTTTTTATATAACGGGACGGGAAGGAACATGACAGATGGGTACGAAGGAGAGCCTGGGGTGTATGGGGGAAAGCAAAGAATAAATGGCAGAGAGTATGGAGGAATAATTGGGACATCGTCTTAAGACTGTGGAATGCATGTGTGAAACCGATTGTAATGTATTGTGTATAAGTTTGGGGTTTAGGCGAAAGGGAAATCTTGGAGCCGGGAGAAACGTTGGTCTGGTTAAGAATGTTCGGGAATTGTTGCAAGGAAATCTGGGTGTGAATTGATGAAAGTGAGTAAGAAATCGTATGAGGCTCTAGGTTTCTCAGGAGAAGAAGTTGACCGTATAGTCTGAGCAGGATCTCTGGAGACAAATGTTCGCCGGAGGCAAGGAGAAGAAGAATAAGAGAAACGAGGTAAAATTAGGGACAGTAGCTATAACCCAGGACATCTAGATCTTCAAACGATTGGCGGGCGACCAAGGTATATAGGAGACAAGGAAATAAGTGTAGAAGAAAAATACCCTTGACCAGAGGAAGATGCGGGTCTCAAGAGCGGGGAAGAAAAGTATGGATGGCGGAGCAGTATATCAGGCATATACTTTATGGAATGGGCCAGAATACATGGGAGCATATGCCGAATTAACGTATAGGGCTGGAAGAAGAATGGACTCTAGAAGTTAGGAGTGGGGGAAAGACTGTGCAAGTTTGGTAGAAACAGAATGGCAGGGGGCAGCGGGAAAATGAAGCAGTGAGGAGAAGAAGAAGGGAGCAAACCTATAGGCCGCTGTGCCGGGTATGTATAATAGTGAACATAGATTTTTTTCCTTAAGTTAGTGTTGTTATCTTTAATTTAATAATTGTGTTTAACTTTTAGTGATATTTTGAAGTTTAGTGTTTAATTGAATAGTGAAGTGTAAAAAGAAACGCCAATAAAGGTCCCTTATTTACAATGAAATATAAGAATATCTGATACATTCTAAACTTAATTTATTAGCCATGTCATGTTGGGAACCTTTAGATATTAAGGAATTGTATTAGCATGTTTCATCATAATTTGCATTATTTTATAACATATTTAACTTTTTATTTGGATTAATATTCATCATTTGGAATTTGAAGTCACTGCAAATATTTCGAGGAAATATCAATCAATGTCAATTAATGTGTGAGGAAATTACCAGGTAACTAAAACGCGACAGAAGCTTGTTATACGCTTCTTACACTTGAAATAAATTGTCATATATTTCCTCGAAAAACACTAAAGACTAGATAGTTACGTATGGAATAACCGTGAATAATTACAAGTTCATTGGTGAAGTGGTTTTCGAGATAATTTGGTTACCGATTTGGAAAACATTGTTTTGAGGAAAAGGCCACTGAAATTTTGTCGATGAATAACTCAATTCGATCTATAAATAACTCTTTCGGTTATTCGTCATTTCTTGGAGTTCTTGTTTTATTTAAAACTTGCATTGGACATTTTTAAGACAATAAACATTAAGAAAAAAAAATGAAACATATTATACAACCTATAATAGCTGTACATATTTAATAGTTTGAAAATATGTGTAAATGTGTCAAGTCATATGATAATTTAAATTTGTACAAGCGCTAGAAACATTACGACCAATTTCGAAGCCAAGTTCGTAGCGTACGACCATGATTTAGCAAGGTCCCGACGATTAATTTCATTGCAAGTTTACGTAATCACAAAAAACACATCAAATATTAAAATAAAGAAGGAAAGTGCGATTGCGAATAAAAAACGTATGCTCGTCACAGTCACAAATTCCTTATTTTCCTCTGGCCATGACGACTTTATAAGAATGTTGGAAAAAATCAAGGCCAGGAAGCGATTCAATTGTTCATTGTTACAAAACTTTAATTAAATACACGTAATACAATAAAGTATCCAACTATAGAAAAGCATGTTTGATTTGTTTAATATTTCAACACATTGTTTCACTTTGAATCATACATATTAAACGCATTTGCAAATTTTGAAAGTTTCGATTTGTAAGATATGGAATGAACAAAAATGAAACACAATTTACGGCAAGTTTCAAGCATCATCACCCCAAAAATTTTCAACGAATAACAAACACACAACGTCAGAAATTACGATAAATTATAATCAAAGTTCACAGCAAACATAGTGATAAGAAAATTACACATATTTCGAGCACTACGCCGAGTGTACACAACATTTATATAGTATCTAAAAACACTTCTCATATGAGTGCTGCATACAATCATCGCATAAAAAGGTAGCATTCAGTCAATTTCGCAATGTAATTAAATTAGAGATCCGTAGATATAATTAAAGAGACTCCTGATTTTAATTTGATTCAATCACCGATAAGAAGTTAGTAGTATATATAGGTAGTAAACGTCGAAGTCCCGAAAACATTGTATGAATCTAAAAAGTTTAGAATTTTATACAAATGCAATTTAATTAAATATAATCGAAGGTGAAATCGATAATATTTGTGTCCACTATCTTTACAGCAATGTATCCGTTATTTTATTTGTGGTTTTTCATTATAAGGAACATGCCAAAAGAATTTATAAAAAAATCTTATTCTTATGTTATTAAATGCAATTTTCTAAAAACAATGTCCACTTTTAATAATAATAAAAATTAACTTTACGATATTCAGGAAAAACTAGAGCGTACTAAAACTGGTGTGCTGATTTTCCAACATGTCATATATCACATTGGAAAATCAGCCTGCACAATTCAATATCACAAATGCCCTTGCGTAAATGGGCCCATTTTAAATAGCCGCTAACTTCTTATCGGTGATTCAATATATTGTGATGACATATTTAAATCGAAGTATTGCATTTAAACATTTAAATTTCTTGCAATAAAGTTTCGTTATAAATGATAGCACTCGTTAAAAGCAGGAAATTCTAAATTATTTCAACTATGTCTAGTTAACTACACATTCTTCGAGTTAAACAGTAAAATAGAAACGATATAATGAAATTGTATATTAGTGACAGTAAATGAATACCAACCAAACTAAAAAATAACGCCAAAACAAGTTGTGTGTGATAATTTGTTTCTTTGGCCAAACTTCGGTTCGTTTTACATTGGATGTTGACAAACGGTAGCTTTTTTTTCTGAAAAATCGTATATTCACAAATTCAAACGGACGTCAATTTCGTTGGAGGCGCGACAAAAATATACAAAATGTAAAAATAGTTGCGCGTCATTGCGAAATTACATAGCATTAAACGGCAAAAACCCATTCCGACAAGCATTCAACACAATAGTCACCCATTTCATTCTCATATCCTATTTTCTAGTAATTAAATCAAACGACAATGCAATAAAAATGCAACTAAAGGTTAAGCAGGCGCGATTATCTCACAAAATAGATATTCTTTTAAATATTAGATCATTGTGTTCGTGTTTAAATTTATCGATTGCCATTAGAGGCGATAAGGCGCAATTAGTTGCGTTGTTGATTGTCACATCCTCGGTTTGTTGTTTATGCTGGTATAGAATTATGTACGAATGCATTAAAAATAACGAGCAAACAATAGAATCTCGATTAAACGCGATGCATGCATGTTGTCGAGTGGAAAATGAAATAATTGTGTAAATGCACATTTTATGTGATACTGAATGTTGCGTTTGAATAATGAATATCGATGAATATTGCGTAATAAAATAGTATAAAAAACTATTAAATATTTAATGATAGATCTGACATTGAAAATTGGATTTTTTATACATAAATAAAAGTACCTGTAAGTAATTTAATTATTTCTTGAAATTTTATGATCGTTTCTTTCAAATTAAATAATTTCATTTGTCTTGCATATTAATCACGACTACTGCCCCCTAATGGGAAAAATTAAAAATAATACGATATCTTATTGTTAGTCAAAACGAAAAAAATGTCTCTAGTACAAAACTAATTAAGGAATAACATTGGAAAACGGTAACTCCTGAATCGTTTTTTTTTCACCCTTGGAATTGTTCTGTTGCAAATAAAAAGACGAATTCATTGGTGTAAGCAAACAAAGCTAGTTAATAAATTATCGACTAAATGATTTCAAAAATTCAATCTCATAGAAAAATCTTTCTTTGACTGACAACTTGTTTGTCTGTGAATTCAACATCTAATTTCTTCACAGATGATTGCCACTTTCAATACAAATCTATGAGTGTATTGATATTTAAGCTAGCTCATAAAGTACTATGTTATATTTCAATTTTAAATATTCAAATGGAAATTAACACGCTAAAGCCCATTCCGATTGTAATTTTAGGCTGGTGACCCGAAATCCTTCACACTTCGTTGTTTTGGCATTATTGACCACCAGCAAATGTTTTGTCAATTCCAATGAACAATTTTTCAAAATTAAAATTCCAATTAAATGACATGTTAAATATAGTTTAATAAATCGTCAATACCAATCGATTTACGGCTATATTAAACGTTTTTACAAATTAAATATCATGTGTTTAACTTTTGGTTTTACCAATCTAAATGAGACCGGCTCGATCTTATAATTAGCCAAAATGAAAGATAGAAATGAACGATAAGTTTACATTACATTGTAAAACGTCATCTCATGAATCTCACATTTGGAATAATCATTATTTAGTAGCAACTAAAGAGACGAATTTATTGGTGTAAACAATTAAAACTAGCTCATAAATTATTGTCAAAATTCGATTATTATCATGAGATGTGCATTTCTCCGGTACAAAAATCTTTCTACATTTTTTTTGTCAGTGGATTCAACATCTAATTCACAAAGGATTGCCATTTTCAATACGAATCTAAATATGTATTGATATTCAAGCTTGCTCATGAAGCACTTCGTGATATTTCAATTTTAAATATTCAAATGGAAATTACCACACTGGAATAGATTCCGCTTTTAATTTTAGGCTGCAGACCCAGAAACTTTCGGACTTCGATGTTTTGGATTTTTTTGACCACCCGGTGTTGTGTCAATTCGAATGAACACATTTTAATTAATAATCCATACAAATCGATTTACGAGTAAATTAAAATATTAAAAAAATATATATTAAAATAGTAAATTAAAAATTAAATATTCTGTTTAAATTTTTGTTTTGCCAATGTAAACGTGACTAATTGAAATTGACGTACAGATATGACAGTCAAATCAGTCAAAACCATTATCAGAATTACAAAATTCACCGGGAATACCCTATTTAGATGTAAATTTAAATTAAAACAAATCAAATTGTAAAACATACATTAATTATAAATGAAATAATTTGCAATGAAACTATGCCGAAAATAAAAAATCATAAACCGAGTAACAATACAACATCAAGCATTGTTATCGAAAAATAAATATGTTCGAAACATTTGTGTGCAAGTACTGTGTAATTAAGCTGGCCGTGTTTAAGTGAGTGATAGCGTACATGTGAAACGAACCCACACTCATGCGATGGGTATATGTGCATGAATGTGTGTACACATTCGTCGTCGACGACGAATCCACTCACGAGGAGCGCGTCGAGCGCGCTTGGCGTTCGCGTCATTTAATAAAATAATATTTTAATAATAGACTACATTATGCTGCATGCATACTCGCCTCCGACACACTGTGCGCCCCGGAGCAGATGCGCGATGCATGCATGTGGATTTCCCATGCATTCACAATTTATTATCTTCGCAATACGAAACGCTAGATGCAAATCAAAAAAAATAACTACATATAAAATATATAAACAGTTATAACTTAATCATATATCCGATATAACTGGAAAATTAACAGCTTTTCAATAAGTGGACTGTGTATAAATTATAAATGACAAGAAAAAATCAGCCAACACTGTTTTTTTTTCTTTCTCCTAAGTAAATTATAGCAATGTCTATAAAAAATAAAATCTCACTTTTGATAATTATTAGCATTTATATTTTATAGTTATAATTTTAATATTTATTGTTTTATAGATAATTGTTTTATAGATATTGATTTATAGATAAGCTAGATACAAATAGACCTCTGTTTTTTTATAAACTTAATGTACTTCATTTTTTACTTTGTTCATATAAAATGCATTCTGGGCGCATGTACAGTGACAAATTGTATATTGTATAATTGGCATGGGATTATACTTGTTTAGTCAGATGTATGAGAAATTGCAACCCGGGCCGGGCCCATGAAAGAGCATTCCGTGCGAGATTTTTATGGCTAATATTTGTGAAAATAACAATTTGATAGTGAAAAACGATACCGAAATGTGTACATTATACAACACAAGTAGAAAAAGGTAATTTTTTGAAAATGAATTTTTGAATACTTGTAATATTGGATGGTGTTTCCTAAGCTCACAGTTTTTGACAGCCCACTATGTTTAAATTCTTGATAATGTAATATAATATACATGTTCAGTAATGTTCCAATATCCCCTCTACCAAAAATCCTCGCACCCCCCTTGCCCGAGCCTCTAACCAAGACAGTTTGAAACAGACTGCTTTAGCTTAACGCTTTCGAAAATATATTTAACATTTTATTATTATATCAATGAATCATAAAGTCAAATACGCTTATTTATAAAATTAAAACCTTATTAAAATGGAATAAATTAATATTATGGTAACATAACATATAGCAATTCGTATATTCCCAAATAAGATATTTGAGTGCAAGTAATTTTAATTATTTTACAATAATTTAACATTTAACATAACTACTATCATACATTCTTATTTCAACGCCCCAGATTAGCTAGCATTGACATATCAACGAAGAACATGTAATCATTGACTACAATTAACGAATTTGCAAAGAAATTAATTAATTGAAATTGAAATTTAACACGGAAAGGGAAAATTTAAAGCCCCCGCCCGGGTTCGATCCGGCGACCTTTGGGATACCGCGCTACCAACTGCGCCCCGGTGACCCCGGGGACCCGACCTGATACCTTGAATTAACTCTTTCTTTTCTGCGATGTCTTGGCTGACTTTGAGAATATATGTTATATGGAATTTGGCAATTTAGTGGGAAGTGGAATTATATATTTGAGAGCAAGTACTTTGCAATAATTTTTCCTAGCTTATTCACATAACTACCATCATTAATTAATTCATTGAAATTTAACAGGGAAAGAGAAAATTTGAAGCCCCCGACCGGAATCGAACCGACGACCTATGGATTACGTGAGAGGCTTGAGCTCAAAAATCGTCGCTTACACAACGTACATTTATCACTCGCTATGTGAAATTACGCAAAGTGGCAACTCATACGTGGACAATTTACAAGTGGTCCTCTGCGCACGGTCTATGTTCGATCCCGGTCAGGGGCTTCACATTTTCTCTTTCCATATTAATTTCAATTTCAATTAATTAATTTCTTTGGAAATATATTAATTGTGCCAACTGATTACATGTTCTTCTTTGATATGTCAATGCTAGCTAGTCTGGGGTCTTTCAAATAAGACTGTTTGATAGTACACAATTAAGAGTCTGAGCTAGGAAAAAATATTGCAAAGTATTTGCTCTCAAATATGTAATAAATAAGACATCTACTTTAAAGATTTCTTCACGTACAACAATGTTATATATGAAGAAATGAACTTCAGTATTCACTCCTCTTATTCCTTTTCTGTCTGTTTGCGGTGCTTTATGTTTCTTACGGCATCTATAAAGTTTAAATATTTTATTCATTTCCAATCACTAAAAGCTAAGTGAATTGTTTGAAATTTTGGTATAGACATATTTACATGGTTGAACTCTAACCTGAAAACGCAATAAATGTGGTGAATTGAATTTTCATTTTATATTTTCAATAGTTAGGCATGAGCCTAATTATTGCTAATTAAACAATTCATTGCTAAACCACAATGAATTTGTCTAAATTTCCTACATTAATTCAAAATGCTGTTTTGATTAGAAATACTTGGAATTTATTTATTTTTAATATTCAAATAGAAATTTTATGCAGTGGCAAAGAGAATTAAGCAGATTTCCGGAACAAGTTTTGTGCTAATATATTTTAGACGAAGTAGTTGTCTAGAAGACTACGTATGCGGTTTTCTGGTTCGCCATAAATCTTTGTCGATAATGACCACACAATGAGAGATGCCTTGTCGCCACAGGAGTAATTCCTCAGCATTTATTAATTTTTAAAATATTCAATTTTGCTGACACCTACTAATACTAGTTCCTAGGTTTGTAGGTACTAAACGCAAATTAGTTTTAATACAATAATAATCATTACATATTTAAAAATTAAATATCACTAGATTGTCATAAGCTGGTTTCAATAACAATGCAAACTTAGTCCTGTATTCAGAAATCAGCCTGTGAAAAAATGAAAACTGCTAAAATGTTTATTCGCATTTTTGTGTCGTCGCTAAGAATTGTTTATGAGTTTAATTGCATTTATTTGCTAAATTTAAATAGATATAGTTACCAATCTATATAGCTATAATCGATTAATACTAATGAATTTCAAGAAGTAAAACGAATTAATTCCATAAGTTGGCAAAATTTGCTTTATTTTCGGTAAGCGAAGACTGCAGTGTGGATAAAAGCAATAGCAGGACCAAAAACTTGAAGCAAGATAAAAATTAAATCAAGTAGAACATTTCATACCCCCCGAAAAGTAACAATGAAGCAAATATATGATACATTTTCTCAAACAGTACCAAGTCACTGATGAAAACTGACAAACATTCAAAAGACCTGAGCATTTTTAATTCATATCATAATTTGGAGTATGAATTGTACGAATTTAAGAAATGTTACTCACAAACAAATATCTATAAAACAAGGCAATCTGATGAGTGTAATTTCCTTCAAGAAAATGCCTGTTGATTATGCCCATTATGCCCATTTCCCCATCATCATCACTTTACCTCGTGACAATTACATTACCATTAATAATATTTAATTACAAGGTAGCACCTAGAAATTAATAGAAATTATCAAATTACCAAGTTTCTAGTCAAGAAAAATGGTTTGTCACCTTTATATTCTAAGGTTCATAGTAATTATTGTAGATAATTTTAACAAAAATTAAAAAATAATTGAATTGATTTCTAAATCAAAATGCAATAAAAATGTTTGACTTTTTTGCTTTAAAACATTAAAGTCGTTAATTATACTAGATAAAAAGCTGTAGTTTTTCAGTGCATCACGCTCGCTTAAATATTATTAAAGTGCGAATATAACATACATTTAGGGTAAGCTGTAAATAAAGTGAGAATCGAATGAATGAATTTTAAATAATGTTAGTTTTTAAACCCACCCGACATACTTCATTCAGCGATAAACCTTTTCTGATAAAATAGTTGAAATTAGATAAGATAGTGGGCAATGTGTCACACAATCAAACGTTTCCTACAATGTCACAGTTGCTATGTTGTAATATCAATATTTCAAATATTTGCATAATGTGTTCTTGTTTAATTTGTTGTTGATGTCAAACCATAGCGAAACAGAAAAAGCTATAAAGCAATAAATGCTTTCGCTTAAGGTGCGCACAAAGCACTTCGTCGAAAGGCAAATTTCCCCCAAAAAAAAAAACCAGCCCGAATGCGGTTGCAAATTCGAAAATAAATGTAGGAATATCGACGGGTATTACCGCGCTCGTAAAATTGATACCGTTCCTTTTGCGATGCATATTAATTTTACGACAGCCACCAAAAACACTGCGGTGGCGTTTCGGCCGCGCAGGGGGTTTGTGCTATCAGACAAAGGAAAAAGGGACGAAATATCTATATCTTCAGATGGCACCGACAAGGCCGCGAAGGGCGTCGGGTTGGGCGAAGACTCACTAGAACGCAAGAGAAACACGTTTCCCGCCTCCCGCCTCGTGCGCGCACACACGACGAGACGAAAATAAAAACATCTGCTTGACGAATTGCAGATGTAAAAATTGCTGGGAGTAAACGAAATTATACGAAAATAAAACATTTTCGACGAGGAGAAAACGCCAAGACCTTGCGAATTTCAACTATAGAAAAATGTGCACAATGTTAGATAATCGTAAATGTTTTAGTGTTATGAAAGCGAAGGTTATAAATAGATTTAAAAAAGAATTTATAAAATATAATTATATAATAATTCATGCATGATATTGATAACACTATGAGAAATTTACATCTAGGAAGTTAAAAAGGAATCGGTAATAAATGACATTTCGATAAAAATAACCCCTACAAAATGAAATGTTGACTAACATAAATACAGTCATCTAGTCTTTGTCTAGGCGATTTTTAAAAATATCGATTTTTATCAAAGTGGCGAGCTTCAAACAAACTATTTTATTATGTCCAAAAGGAAAACTAAGCATCGAAATAAACTAACTTCAAGTTCACTGGTTATGGAGTGGTTTTTTGTGATTCTTTGGTTACGAATTTAAAGGAATGGCTTTGAAAAAGACGCGTTTGAATATTTGTTTACGAATATATCCATTCAATTAATAAAATACTCTTCGGGTTATAACTTCGTATTTTCATAGAAGATTTATGTAAATTTTAATAAAATATTTTTATGATAACAGACATTAAGAAAATCCAAAAATAATGATTCTGTTTGGTTTCTTATTAATAACCTAAAGTTACTTGTTTATCTTGTTTAGCCAAGTAATAAAATATCACTTAAAATTATCGTTGCGACCAAAATTGCAAAAGTAAAAAATCTCATAAATCTCATAAAGTTCTTTGAAAATAGAAACAAATTCTTTAGAAATAAAAGGCCATTTCAATAAAAATTAGCAATACTATTAGACCAGGAGAAGATAATTTGTAAATGATTTTTTACTGGGTGAAATTGAGGAAAAATAAATAAACAATAAGAGTTTCAGTTTATCTAATATGTTAATGTATCAATATTTAATTTGACGAAGACCTTAGACGCGGTCTTCGTCAAATTAAAATCACCCTGGTCTGAACAGGAAGGGAAACCCGTTGGAGACGGGTCCTCAGAATTCTAAAATATACTTCAATAATAAGTTTGGAACTCACATTTTAAGTTAGACGTTATTCGAGTAAAAAAAACTCCTTTTCTAGACAGTCTAGGCAACGTGTTTCTAGACCAGTTTCCCAAACGAGGAGTTGGAATTTCATTGTTAATTTACAAATTGATAACAAATGTTCCTTTAAGGTCTAACTCGGGCATGCCACAGGGAGAAGGGGTTCAGAAGAATTTTAGAAAGGTGGGGTACAGCACAAAATTGTATTTAAACAAATTGCTCTACAAGGCCTACTAGTATTGTAAGAGACACTTAATAATATCATAAGAAACTTAAAATTAGGAAAGAAAATATACAATTTGCTAGATATAAGATTAACCATTTTATGAAGACAAAATTGTAATATGTTTTGTCTGAATCCATCCCAAGTTTCCAAGAAAATTCATTTCCAATGTAAAATATTCTTTGATAAAAGAAATACGAAAATATATTAAAATAATACGTGCACTCTATGACATAGAAAATAAAGCGAAATAAACCAGAGAAAACACAACACAACCAGAACTAAATAAATTAACCAATAAAACAACAGATAAACACAATCCGATAAACTATAAAACCGAGAAACGCAATAAAGTTAATGTCTATTTATGTCTCGCAATAATAAAATAAACTATATACATTAAAATCTAAAATGGCCACGTAAATATCGACAAAATCCTTTCAAGAAGAAAGTAACGAACCTTCAATGCTATTATTAAACCCACTCGGGTTTGGAACGATCCAAAAAAAAAATGCAAATCGTTCGTGTGATTCTTCATAATACGTAGAAAATTAAATTTAAAAACAAAACTAAGAAAGTAAAAATTAAAAAAAGAAAGAAAGTATGCTATTCATTAAAACACTATATGCCTGCATATAAAACCACAGTCAGAATAGTATGCCTTGAACGAGTTGGAAATAAGATTTAAATTTAGGAAATTCTGTTTAATTTACACAAGCGCTTAGCGTTTGTTTCGAAAAAGCCACAAAACGCGGAGGCATCTTTCATTTACATGGCGAGTTTATCCTCGGCTGTTCGCTTGTAGTTGTAAACGCACGTAGGTACATACGCACACATAGCCGTAGTTGCCGTATCTCGCTATCTATATCTCGACGCTGTGTACGAAAAGCAAGGCAGGCAGCCCATGCCAGAGCGATTGAGGCGAGAGCGATGAAGCGAGAGTGAGACAGCATGGGCGCTTTCGTGTGCGCGTAAACGAGACGACGATATTCGACCGCTCATGAAAACCCAACAACTATACTCGACACAAACACAACTACATTCATACATATTCACACTTACTCTTAGCATATACACACATACACTTAGCCATATACACACGTACACCTTGCTATATATGTGCACACAGTCATACACATAAGCAGAGCCATACAAATACACCACAGCCATTTTTAAACTTAACTCACATATTATTCACAATCGCAGTACAGAAAATCGCAATATCTTCGTTTATAGAGGTAGAAAATGACAGCTATATAAGAAACCGAGAAAAACTAAATGTTGAAACTCATTTGGAATGCATGATACTACATCGACTTAATAAAACGTAGAAAAAACAATTGATGGTTAAATAACAATTTATAAAATATTTTGTTGCTAAAAATGAGAAATCTTATGTTGGTTATTACTACTATTCATTCATTGTTTGTTGTTATTGATTTATTTTATTTGGTATGAAACGTAATTCCATGAAAAATAATATGGACGTAATATTTTCTCAATTTTAACATTGAATAACATAATACAAAATAAATTTTACATTATCGGAAACGCTGTACGGTCGGCGAAAACGAATCACCGGAGGAAGCAGAGAGAGAGAAAAGAGAGATAGGCATACGCAGTACGCGTGAGTGAGAACGGTACGACGTAAACGTATTATAAAAGCTGTTATTTCGATATTTTCGCTTTTTTAAACTTATAAACTCACATAATAAAATAAAAACTCATAAAATTTATGTAAATAAATAAAACTATAAGTATATAAAAGCTAAAACATACAAAAAATGTATTAATACTGGTATATTTCATTATATTGATGAATATTTTATGGGTTTAACGTATATGTTATGATTAAATCTTTAAAATTATATAAATATAACAATTTTTGGACGTTTTCATTTTTTTGAAAATTAGAATTGCAATAATATACGAATTAGAATATTATGATTGCTTTAATTACCTGTATATAGTGATTATCCATGTCTCTTCTTGCACAATAATCCAAAACAAGCGCTGTGTATTTATCACTTTTGTGGTGTAACAAATAAACAAAAAACAACTTCGTCGCACACTATTTTTATTTTTCACTAGTTTGGTATTAATTGAATTTAAATGTATCCATTGCACGCACACGACGACGACGCCACACCGAATTCGACGTGTTCATCCTTTTGGGTAAGCGTAATTATATGAAATTTATTTCAAATTATTATACGTCTATGCCACTGCGATCGGACGCGTCACGTTTATTAGTATTTATTTTTTCGGTGGAGATTTCGCGAGAAAAAAAAACATTCAGCACGCGTTCATTTCGCACACGCACACAGACACATAAGAGGACTACGCCAACGGTGCACAGTGGGGCGCAATGACGCTCAACAACGCTAGCTCGCCGCTTATTAAAAATATGTTGTTTTATTTTATTAATAAAACACGGGCAGGCTCTCGCACACATGCGCAGCGCGACACGAGCGCCCGCACACACACACACACACGCGCGCGCGAATGCAACGCCGAAACACACACAACCCAACACGGCTGGAAACGATGGAAAACGGCCGGGGCACCGAACACACCGCCGCCGCGCACTCGTCTACTTTGTATTTACTCTAATTATGTGACGTCACGCCAGCGCTGGCTGGCGGGCGAATGCGGCGCGTTCGTGCGCGTACGCCTGCGTTCGGTGGTTGTCGTCGGTGTGCGGTGGGGATGCCGGTGAAGGAGTGGGGGTAAAGTGAGTAGCGGCAAAAACGAACGTGGCACAAAGCGTACGCAACGAAAACGAAACTCTTTTCGAATGCAAGATGAAAGGGAAATAGTGGAGTGATGAGCGCGAATGGAATGGCGATAATGAAACGGTGGGATTCTCTATGAAGCAAGTTTTTGTGTGTTTTGTTTTCGAGATGATTTGAGAGGTACGTTGCATGCTTGCAGAGCTACCATGCGATTTGCTTAAAATACTCGACTTGGTTTTAGTGTTAATCTTTTAATTGTGATTTAATTTGTTCGTTAATTATTTTTATACGGACAAAATGAATTAGTATAAAAGGTGGATTAACCGTACAGGTTTTGTAATCTACAATCTAAAAAATACACATACTCTACACATAATAAAAAATACATAATGCAACTTTCAAAATGTTTATTATTCCATTTAATTATAAAAAAAAAATGTATATATTTTAATGGCTATCAACCCTAAGGTTTTTCCGCTGTGTTTGTACATATATATTTGTATGTTTACAATTTGTGTTATTTTTTGTTGTGTAGTAGTTGTTGTGTAGTAGTAGTTGTGTGTTGAATGTTGAGTGTTGAATGTTGAAGGTAGAATGTTGGGTGTTGAACGTTTTTAGTGTTGTAAGTGTTTGTGGTAAGTTGTGGGTGAATAATATTCACTCGGTGGATTGCCAACCTCGGGGAATCGAAATTTAATTATATTTTACTTGAATTTATCGATATAAACAGGATTAATCAATATTTCTGACAAAATATTCTTGTTTAAAACTGGCAAATATAAATTGTCTTACAAGGTGTTATAAATTAGCTTGAGCATTAATTTTAATTTTTCAAAAAAAAAGAGTTGACATTTATTTATAGATGTGTTTACAAAACACAAAAGTTTACAGGTCGGTGCGTTAGAAATCGTTAAAGATCACTTGTTGAAGAAAATAGAAACATGATTAAACGTGTTAATTATCTACTAATGAATTATGCAAATTACAATGTATGAGATCAGCTGATAAACACGCCACTATTCGATTGTAGCGCCACATCGCGTCAGGTATCTCAAATTATATTGAGCGTTTAACTAGGTATAGAAGATTACTATACGCAACACTTCTTTCTTAGACTTGGAATTTTTGAAACAAAATTTCGTAGAAAACAAACGAATTTATTTAACTTTCTTTAAGCGGTCGCGATGTGATTTGTTTAAAAGATTAAAAATTTATTGTTTTATATAATAATAATAATAATGTATTTGGTCCGGAGACCTGGCCATCGACCTATATA
>JAODAC010018611.1:0-20242 GCA_027575185.1 Mimaenictus wilsoni | reverse complement strand
GATTCTTCTGTACATTAACATGCGTGAACGATTGGATTATTCCTCTACTAGTGAAGTTACTTAATGACAATTCTAGCGTGGGGGAGTTGCTTTTCACCATGAATCCTGATGGCGTTTTAATTATGACGTCTGTGGGATCCATATCTAAACTCGTCCACAAGTCAGCGAATTGTAGTCTCGACATATCATCTGTGGTTGTGATGTGATATTTGTATGTGTGAGTATCGGGATTTTGTTGGTTTAGAAGTGGATTGGTATATGTTGAAGTAGGTGGTATTGTGGTTGTGTGAGTTGTGTTTTGATTTTGAATAGTTGGTGGAGTTTTTGCGGCGGTGTGAGTGTTGTTTGGATTTGGTGTGATTGGTAGAGCGTCCTTTGATGAAGTTGAAGGTGACTGTGCTAGAACAGAAAATGCTCTGTTCTTGTTGAAGGGCTAGTGTCTTGGATTTTATTGCATTCATTTGTTCATCCGGAGTTCTTTTTGACCTACCTCGTTGTGGTTTTGGGCGTGTTTCGTGGGTGCAACCTGCCACTCCATGTCTGACTGGTTACCCAACTCTGGATCATTAGATTCTTCCATGATGGGAGGCCGTTTACCGCAGTAAGCGGTATCGGCAAGTGGTTAACGACTTATTTATCACTGCGTTTTAATCACTAGTATGTACAAAACAGTAGGGTTGAAGATCCTAATTTCACTTGTAGGGACTCATGTCCCTGACATTTATGAAGATTTATTTTATTTTAAGAACAGAGCAAACCTAGTATTATATTTCTTCCAGGCCTATGTTTCACTGTCACCAATTTGTGGGCTTGTTATCTTTAGATAAATGATACGCGTTTTTCATATCACAAGTCAGATTTATTAACAAACTCAAATTCGGTAGCATATTGAAGAGCAGAGCGCGAGTGTTGCTGAGTTGTTGTTTTGAAGAAGGTCAGTGAACAAGTGCCATGGTGAAAAGAAGTTTAGAAGTTGGAAGATGCTCGTGGAGGATGATCTAGGTGGGTGTGTTGAAGTCAGACGATTCTGATTGGCTAGAGTGACTTAGCCATCTCGGAAGGGTGAGGCCGCCTCCGAGAAGGTGGAGCATAATGACACTAGGAATGGAGGGAAAAGTCACTAGGAATGTCTTGCGTGCGGGAGGTCTAGCGACCGATGCAAGGGACATTGGGAAGCCATGAAGAATGATGGATTTGACAAGGGACACGAGTTTGGAATTATCGCGGGTGGTCACCGGATGAGCTGAAGTAAAGTGAAACATGATAGGGACGTGAGTCCCTACACTGTGATTATACTATAGTCAAAAATATATCGGCATCACTAATTATCTGTTCCTTTTTTATCGATACTTCAATAAACAGTGACGCTATATTGATTATGGACACCAAAAGGATCAATACTTTTCAGTTTACTTTCATCTTCCCGCACTCATCTAGGTGCTTATCATTTCAGATTAGCGTTAAATAAAGTAAACAAGACAAAAATAAACCTAAATCAAAAAATAAAACAATTTATTCAATCTCATTTCTTTTTAAATACAACAGATGATACCAAATTACCAACCTTTCCACCAAATTTAAACTGTGGCGTTGGTATAACTTCAACACAATCAAAATGTTCACAAAATTGCCCACACAACTCATCTTTAGTCCAATTACATGAGGTTAATACCAATCTTGCATCGTCATTCATATATTTACAAATATTATCAATATATTTATGTCTATTAAGTTGTGCATCTGCACTTAAACTGATTGCATCATAAGTTCCTTTATCCAGGAAAATATGGACATCTTGAAGCAATAGATTGTCATCATTAAGTATATCTGCTTTGGCAAAAGTAACTTTGCATGACTGGGATGTTGCTATTTCCTTAGAAAGATTTACAGCATCTTCGGAATAGTCAACACCTGAATCAAAAAGAAAATTAATAATTTGATTTTCAAGTTATTACAAGTACTATAGTATACCCAATAAATTTGTATATCCTTCTTTTGATAGTTCTATTGATAACATGCCATTCCCACATCCCAAGTCCACAATTTTGACTGTTTTATCAACAATATTTTTGATCATCCATTTAATTATTCGATCTACAATATCTTCACCGAACCAAACTTCTCCAACATCTCCATGCGTCCGAAAATTGGTGATTTCTTCCTTGTATCTTTCATCCCAGTACTCTAAGGTTCCCAGCTCAGATTCACCAAGTTCATTATCCATGATTTCTTGTCGCTTTAAATGATTTGTGTATAAAGCGTTTGATTATAAAAGGAAAAAAATTTGAGGTTACATTGATTCCTTGCACGTTGCGGTGGTTAAATTTTTAGTACCTCATATTATGTGCACAATCATTGTCATGGGTCTCCACATATTATAATAATAATTTTATACATATGAAACTGTGTGCTAAATGATAATTATCTTCATAAATAAATATAATTAAGCATATGTTGCGCCACCTCGCGTACAGTAGAATAAACAGTTTCTAGATATGTACGTCCTCTGTTTGTCTCAATCAACAATTTTGTATAGCTTATGCTTTGCATGAAGAGATGGCGACATAAACTGAAAATTTATCGAAAATTTTCGTCAACTGATATATCATCAATTTAAAAACGGAAGCAGCGAATAGTTCATAAAACATCTTTTACCCTTTACTGTGAATTTATTAATATACAATTCGAATATAATTTATTAAAAATCATTTTATATTATTTTATAAAATTATGTCATTTCATTATTTAAAATTAAACTATAAAAAATATATATAAAAATGTTATGTCATACATCTGAAAAATTATTAATTCAAGGGTACGGTTAAATTTACAATTATTAAACGGAATCATCGGAATCGTGCTGCTCTTCGTTCTCAGCCACAATACTCTCTTGAGACGTCATTTGCAAAGTAATAGCTGTATTGAATTTAATGATATTTGCTAGAACTTTCGAATCGTGCAGAATCTGAAAAATGATAGACACATTAGAATCATATTTTAACAAATTAATCTCGGGAATACCCACATTTCTGAGATCGTCTAATGTTTCAACAATATCATTTAATTTGTCAGTGCAATCCTTGGAAAATTTGAATAAGAGTAGCATTTTAATATAGGTCAAATTATTTGCATTGGTTGGCTTGTCGCGAATTTCGTTCAAGAAAATTCGGCACAAATTGAGATAAATATCATCCGCATTCGAATACCGTCCACATATTTCGACCAACAATTTGCCAACATGATCGACATCAACCTCGGCGAGTGGGCTATTCGGTGGGGCTTTGAGGATAATCTTCATTGTTGGAAGAATGGCCTTTTCAAGTTGCTCTGCAGAACCAGGAATGAAGGAGAGTTTTCCTAATGTGACGCCGATGTACTGTTGAATTCGATTTGATTCTGCGTCTATATTAAGAAGGATATTAAGAAAATTATGGGAATGAGACCAATAAATAGTCACACATGCACCATACTTTTACGCAGTCACCCAACTTGTACACACATACACAATACTTTTACACACACACACACACACACACACACACACACACACACACACGAACACACACACACACACACACACACACAAATATGTTCCAAAATAGGAAAACAATTAGGTTTGTAAAATTACATTCATTTTTACAACTTACCAGAAGAAATAGGCAACACATATTTAACTATCAATCGAGATATTACTGAATGAGAATAAATTCTGGCTGTGAGAATAAAATTACACATGGAATGTACGGCAGCTTCTTGTAGTTTGCTATTCTGTAACATTTTAGGATGCTTGTCAATAAAAGAGATGGTTAGTAAAAGAGTTGGTTATTCGTAGTTTAAATGAAGTATTAATACTCACGTCATCATTAAACATCTCCAGAATTTCGCGAATAATATTCGACAAAGAAATTCCTCCTGTGAACACCTCATTATCCTGTTCGCTCAACGCCACAGAATTATCTGGATTGATATCCTGCGGATTCGCCAATATCTTCGTCCCGAATAAAATCAACGGATCAACAATCGCACCAAGGCAAGTAATCACCAGTTCAACAGGTGGTGGATTCTGCATCGTTCGATTGTGCATCATAATAATCGCACAGCACGTCGGTATCGCCATCCGTGCAGTGGTCATGTCAATAGTACAGCATAAAGCTAAACACCGCATAGCGATAATCTTCACCGACATATGCTCCGAATGAATCAATTCATCAATAACACTCATCTTAAACGTTCGTATAATCGAATTGAGATTCGTAATCTTCGCAGTTGTGAGAAAACCAGCCATTACGGTCAAAGCATGCCTGAGCAAAACCGGATTCTTTGATGTAGAACGAACGGTACCTCCTTCAGAGCCTTCTTCCTCTTCGGCCTGGTCCTCTTCAACAGGTGCCTCTTCACGAATGCTGGGAAGTGTTTGATTTGCTTTGAGAATGTCGTTTAGTTCTTTCTGCATCGCATCGACTTGTGGTTTAAGTTCGCTGGCTTTAATATAATCCTGGTTCTTCACAGCTTCGTCTAACTCCGCCTCCAGCATGAAATATTTCGTCTTCAGTTGAGAAATCGCATACTCATCCTGGGTACTATTAAGTTTCTGATTGACGACTGGTTCTATAGGCTGTGGCTGAGGCCCTGATCCAGTCGAAGCCGCTATACTCCGAATACTTTGATTGGCTGAATCGGTATCGGTGTTATACATCAAATCGCCGGTAATATCGCAAATGAAAATCGACTGCGTGGGGATGTCAGTCATTACGATGTTTAGGTTTTCGATAATTACATTAACTACTTCCAAGTCTAAACTGCAGGTCCGCAGCGTCGTTTTGATTAAGTTGACAAGCATTGTTCGGCAAGTGATGTCGACATAGTCATAATCCATTGTAATATAAAATAATTGCATCAATTTAAATTTAAATTCGAGGTTTGTGTTGTTGAAATCTTCAGCGGTGGTCGTATTATTTTGATGTGACACGCAAAATCTGGAATATTTACCAAGTTTTAGAATCTAATTGTTAATAATAATTTACTAGAAAGAGAGAGAAAGCTCAGTGAAATTAAAAAACAATGAAGGTTTCAAATTCCCAATAAATATCGATACTTCTGGAAACTTGAAATCAATACCAAAATATCGATTGAAAGAAGCGATATATTTTGTTATCGGAAGCACACTCTGGCGTCATCTAAAAGCTTCTTGTCATACTATTTCTTAATTGTTTAAATGAAGGAAATAATATTCATCATGACTATGAAATGCATATGCACGTCATCACTATAAAATTGTATATTGTACAACGAGCGAAATAAAATAAAATAACAAGTTGTGTCATACGAGTGAATAATGTGCATTACATGCAACCTGTACATTACTTTTTCTACGACTATTATGTATGAATATAATAATGATTAGCTCTAGTTTTTATGTTTGTTGATAAGCATTAATTTTCTTAACGAATATTACGTAAATAGTACAATAACAGTATTGAATCGACAAGTCTTATTCTCCCATGGCCTACCTTTTTTATTTCGACGCAGATGCAAGGGGATTTCGCACGAATTCGATAAAATGTATTGTTTGCTTAGCAAACAGGTAGGCTATGATTTTTTTAAAGATATGTATGACATTTCTTAATCAAAAACAATACTGAAATGAATTCACCTACCAGCACTGCTGTGATCAGCAATGGGATGTGAATATCATAACTTAATCAAAATCGTTAATATAATGTACATATTATAGATTAAAAGTAGAAAAAGATATATGCATACATTCACCATCACTATGAGAAAGGACGTTTATAAACGTCATCGCAATGACTATCACGTATATCTACGCCTTCACTATGAAAATGGCGAATATTTACGCAATCACTATAAAAATGACGTTTATAAAAATCTATTTGAAAATGACGCATATATACTTCATCACTACAAAAATACGTATATATACGTCATTGTTCATTGAAACTTAAAAGTTTAGCAAAACTGTGTACTTACTGTGTAATGAACTGGCAAAAATCCGGCAACGTTGGTATAAAATCATCAAGTTCAACATCACTCTTCTTCTTCAGAAAGTTTAACATCAACCGCCAGTAGAGAGCTGTGTCATAGTTAAAGTCAGCAAAATTTATCAGTCTTCCTTCACTCAAATTAAGCACATTGGTAAACTCCTCAATCGGTCGCACGTTAAACAAAGCTGTCAGAGTAAACTCTGCAAGTGACGCAGTCATAATGAGATCCTCCCATGTTGAATCCAAACGCAAGGCACTCAAAAGCTTGATATAATCGGACTCATAATACTGCAACCACGCGGGGATCATCACCGAAGCGATATAAGTCTGCACAGACTGGTCTAAATCTTTCCTTCCAACATCTATTAACTCTTGTTTTTGGAGAATCTATAAATTAAACGCGTTGAATTAAGTTTTATTGCTTTTTAACCCTTGTTTTTACGGAACTAATTCTTTAATTATTCCAATAATTATAGTTATAACTTACCCGGAATTTGTTGGGAAACTTTGCAGCACGCTTAAAGACAGCCAATCTTACTTTATTGTCCGTGTCTCTACTAGCGCTAATAAGATCCGGAACAACTTCTCGACTTAATGATACTTTTTCAGCACACACTCGCCGCACATTCGCAGAACAATCGTATTTGAGATGAAGAATGTAGGAGGGCCTAATCGGACAGTCTGGATTTGACACATCTTGTAATGGTGAAAGAGCTATAGCCGATTCAGCTCGAATTTTTGATATTTTATCCTTAAGTTGAAGAAATTAATTAATGTTATACGTAAATAATGTTTATGTTTACCTCAAGAAGATTAAGCAAACTGTCTTGGACTGAATTGCAAAAATCCACTGTCACATCAAAGCCAATCATCTCATGAAATATCTTGCAAATGTATTGGGATGCTCGGAATCGGACTGAATCCACTTTCGCATTGCTACGCTGTAAAGTTTATAAGTTATGATTTATATTCAAAACAAGGAATATTTTACTTACCTGTATCAAGTAGTTGACAATATGTGTAACAACTGGTGAGTCGGTATTCTCATCAACGTTTTTCTGATGGTAATCAAGCATTGATGCACAGAATAAACTCACGTACGCCACACACCTATCCACATATTGGTTTTCCAGCTTGTATTCTTGCCTCAGTGTTAATTCGATACATTTTCTAATACAAGTCATGTACTGATCAAAATCGACATCCTATAATAATAAGATAACATTAAAATGAGTGAGAATGTCAGCAAATAATTCAAACTACTTACATTTACTGTGTGGATATTTTTTAATTTCTGCACCATCTTGGCGTGTGTTGCCGAACTTCGCTGGGCAGCCACAAAACAATCGGATATACGATTGAATAACGACATCTTCGAATATTTTATTACAGGTTATACAGGTTATACAGGTTATATTATATAATCAACTTGATAGAATTAATATCGAGTCTTCATAATTTACGATTAGCGTCATAAATCATGATAGGAGTTCAGCGTCTCTTTTACCTTTAACGGATTTACTGGATATTTTTGTAGGTTAGTTTGTTGTTTGAAACTGGGCATGTGGAGACATCTACAAGCATCTGAATCGATTCGAACTACTAATTCAACAAGAACTTTCCTTTCCAATGAATCAAAATGAAGAATTTAATGTTAATAATATATCTTATAACAGGAAGTGATATTGCAATAGAAAAGTGCATGCAATAGAAAAGTTCAGCTTAGTGGGAGTAATAGATTAACTCATATGGCAGATGCCCAATTCAATATTAAATGTAGCGTCGCTTTCGGAGGGCGCTCGCATCGTTAAATTTCAAATGTTTTAAATTTAATCAGTAAATTTCCAGAGTATTTAACACTATCACACTATTTTTGCAATTCGTGTCGTCCATATCTTGTAGGAGCTGAACTAATGTGTTTTCTATGTGAAAATACATGTGAATTATCTTTAAATGAGTATAATTAAGTAACGGTTACTAGATTAAACTCAAATTATTATAGAAATCATGAAAACAAATGTTTTAATCATGTTTTAACTGAGGAATGCGTGTTACGTAACATTGACACGCAGATCTGTGAACGTGGTGTAGTGAAAAGTACACTGCTTCAAGTAATAACAAAGTTTATTACAAAGTAACAAAGTGTGAGTGCCGTTACAAACACTGAGCGCGTAGACGTAGACGAAAGAGAAGACGAACTGTTCGTGAGTGTGGTCGAGAACCAAGTGAAAGAAGTTAGAAAAATAGTTGAAGTTCGGAACTGCTCTTGAGGGGATTGAACTTTGGAGATTGTTAGATTGTTAGCGGGGATGATCGCGGTGATTGGTTAGTTAGGACTTAAGTAGGATTGAGGGAGGTACCAAGCCGAGCGAGAGAGACTCGTGCCGGTGCGGCTTGGCAACAGGGTAGGTAGCCGCTGGTTGCGGCGGGGCTGGGCAAACCACCAGGCAGCGGCGGCAAAGACCGCGGGGACGCACATGCGGTGCAGAAGGTCCACCGTTCGAAGAAGTACAATCGAACGGCGAAGGGTATCGCGGTGCTATAAAACGGACGTGACGGTCCAAGGGTTTTAAGATTCAGCGGGTACCGTGTCGGGACGAGCAACTCTGGAAATAATAAGTAGAAGCACAATAAAGCAGTAAAAGTAAGATAGCGTAACGATAGGAAAGCCTAGAAGAATTTACAAAACTGGAAGAAAGCAAATTGTGACGACTAGGGATTTTACACAGCTTTACGAAAAAATGTGCATCATAGATGCGTGGATAGAAACCCCACAACCCTATTAACATAAACTATTTCAATATCTGAACTACACATACAAAATTTTTCATTCAAATCGAAGTCGGACAATGCATGCAAGATAATTGTTTATTTAGATTATCATTGTAATAATTCTGGGGTTGCTCAATAGATCGATAACTATTAAATATTCTACTATAATACTATTCTAAAAATATTCACCATAAAGTACCTTTAATTCATTTATTGATCAATTGCTACACATTCAAGAGTGTGATTTGATCTATTCCATAAATTTATGAATACAATGTAATCCTATATATTATATTTTACATACATGTGGCCATTTCTCAAAACATCCACATTTCTAATGATAATTAACAATATTCAATCATTGTGTATTATCGGAAGTGTTTATAAAATATTTGACTGCAAATATTATATTTAATTCAAGCCTTATTTGATTAAGTTCCAATAAACTTAAATAATACATATGTCGGATTATATAAAAATAAATCAATGTACAATTAATTAATATTAACTTGTCTGACCGGATCTTACATTCGAACACTTCAAGTTTGAACATTAATCAGAAATCTACAACTCTGCATCATTCATCAACAACATCAAAGGGAATAAACACTATTTGCTATTCCTATCCATAGACTTTTATACTCGTATTTCTCATTGTTTGAAATGAATTAACGTAATTATGTAATTTATAAATATTTGTCTGAATTTTTCCTTTTTAAACTTATTATTTTTTTATCGATTAGCAAAGGAGCCACCTGGATAGTGGCAACGATTGCGCAGTTTGTGCTGCAAGTATTTAGAAACGGTGTCAAAAGCCAGTAGTTATGGTATGAAGATTTAAACGAAAGTTGTATCTTGAGTTTGACCTAAAAGTTTTGTTAAAGTTGTATATTTATGTAAACAGTTATTGAGGCTTTGGAGACATACCTGCAAAGAATGGATTTGATGTTGGCTGTGTAGTCATCGAAGGTCCTTGGATGCCGTTGTCTTCCAACTCAAAGTCGCCATTTTGTGGAGCGTATTCAACTAATGCTGTTTGCTACAAATTCGTAGTATTTACGAGAGGATCATGGTGGGACGGATTAAATAAAACGTACCTGGAAGGACTTAAAGCCTTCTTCGTCTTCAGGATCGGTGTATTTGTATCGGCAACAACAGCAGCAGCAGCAACAACAGCAGAAACAGGTTGCGATGCAGCCAGCATAAAGAAGCATCTAGGGAAGATAATGGAGAGAAAATTTTTATCAATGGGACTCTAAGAAAATCAGTTTTAGTAAGATTTGAATTAATTGTAAGAGGGTCTTAAACACTTAAGGAGCTTTACACGTGGTACTGTGCCATACGCTGCCTTGAGGCCCAATTAGACAATACATTCGTACGTTACATAATTCATACCGATAAGTATGGATACTTTCATTCGATACTTATCGAACTGCATCGTTACCTGTGACGATTTATCGATTTATTTACGTACTAAACAGAGTGTTTGGGTCCCGATAAGTATCGATACTTTCATTCGATTCTTAGGTATCGAAACTTATACAATGGGACAACAACACTAATTATTCACAGATCTACATTTGAATCATAAATAATTAATAAAAAATAATTGATGCTCATTCATCTAGTATTAGGTAAAAATGATCCTAAATTTCACAAAAAAAAAGTAATTGTACACATTTTTTGGTACCGAAATTTGGTGCTGGTTAACAACTTACCTTCAACCACCAGGGCAAACGAATACGAATATTTTCATCCCCAAACTGATTCGCCATTGCAAGACCAATAGAACCATATTCGTCATAAATCGCTCGCTTGCTTTCATCATTAAGAATCGAGTAAGCGTAAGTAATCTCTCGGAATTTTTCAGTCGCCTCAGGATCGGAGTTTTTATCCGGATGATACTTCAACGCCAATCGACGATAATGCTTTTTAATCTCCTCCGGGGATGCTGTCTTCGGCAGCGTAAGATGTACATAAAGGGACTCCCCTTTTGCTCTACGAAAACATTAAAAATAATTACTAAAATGAACAACACTGATGTATTGATATACATACGATAATTTCCTTCGATTCGGTAAATTTTCCATATTTATTTATATATGCGTTTTACTCAAATGGCTTAAAGCTTTATTGTTTTATAAAGTAAATTGTTTATTGTCAAGGAAACACGAATTACAAATGCGTATGGAAAATCATTACAGTGAGTACTATGGAACGGGACCGACGACTTGCTGTGAATCGAAAGCACAGTGCCAGGATACAGGAAAAAGAGGGAGGGAATCAAGGACAACGCAACATGAGCAAATCGGGAGCAGCCAGCCCTGCACTGCAATGCGCATGTGTACTATTTAATCAATTTCTCATGCTGTAATCTGGAATGCCATCGACTAAAGAAACTCTTTGACATATATTATTAAGATGTATTAATTATTTATTGCAATTGTCTGGAGAACGCGATGTTGGATATATTTTAATGGTTCGCTTCCTACACGAATTACATCGCGAATTCTTTGATTAGCCGTGCCGGGCCTTGAATTGAAGTGTTATTAATTTGAACCCAGTGTCAATTGCAACTTGGTTGTAGTCAGTTATAATGAATGCAATAATTATATTTTAAGATAGTGGAGAGATTACAAATTTACTTCTATAGCAAAATCAAGGTTTTGACTTCTGCGACCATGTCAGAAAATCATTTTAATACAGAATGTGCTATAAACCCCTGCCCAAGTCAGTGCTGCAATTGGTCATTTTCAAAGTTAATATTAGTTCTTTCTTGACATTCTTTAATCAAGGAAATCATTAGACAATGAATGAATTCGGACAACTGTTGTAATACAAATATTTTACAGTTTCTGGGGCATGTTCAAATGCAAAACACATTATTATTGCTACAATAATGCCGTCTTAGCATTCTATGTAGAAATAAAATAATCTCTAAATAACTGATTATGTGGTGATTCCATAGCATCACAAAATTATTTGTCAAATTTTTAGAATATTGCTAAAACTAAAATTCTCTGTAAAATAATTGAAATTTAACTCTTCTAGTCAGTAGTTTCAGTTCAGTTAGTTGGGCAATGGACTAATTGTTGTATTGATTACAGTTCATAAATAAAGGAAGAAAATGAATTATTACTTGACCCTCTTAGCCATAGGAATGAAAATCGTAGACATATGCGCTATCGTATTACTATTGCTTTGCATGCCCGGCTCCTGGGTATCTGACGAAAAGTGATTAAGTAAATAATCACGTTGTGAAGAAACTGTTAGAGCTTTGTGCAATTGTCTATTATGTTTAAATAAAGGAACTATTATCAAATTTTAATGTTTTCTGTAAACTTATACGTGTTAGCTAGTTACCATTTACAATCAATGGAGAAAAGTAGATCATTGCAAGTGACACTGTAACTAAAGTAGTTAGTGCAAAGAAAGTAGTTAGTTGCTTAAATGCTCAATGTTCCGGAACAAGCTCCAGGCTTGACGTGAAGGTAAATATATATAGAACCAACGTCAAACACATTGTAGGGCATGATAAGTTTGACGATAATTGAGATGAGACCTGATGCCCCAAAAAATGGAGATAATTTTTTCCCTTTTTAGTGAATGAAATTCGTGATTAACATCTTAAAAATTGTCTACCAATGATATTTATATTCATATATCAAAGGCAGCTTTGCTGCAGTTATACAGGATGGCAATTGGATGATAGTAATGCATCCGAGAAAACAATTCTCACAAAGTTACAAGAAATATTGTAGACTCATCGTTAAGTGAAACAAGGAAACCTTTATTAGAAAAACAAAAACTTACAAAGCATTAGAATATTTCACTATCAATCAAAACCTCTTTAGAATGCTCGGACTCTGCTGGTAGAACCTGCTTGCTGCCTATAATACATGATTCCAATTTGGTCTTACTGTTAATTTCCACGTAATCGCAAATAATGCAATTTTCTATAACCACACTGAAATGTAAATTATACTATTAGCATGCTTTGCTTACAATATTTCAATAATATTACCTTTCGTGAATTTTAACATTGTTCATAACGACGGAATTGATTATACGGCTAAATTTCTCCACTTCAGTACCATTGCCAATAATACTATTCCGAAATGAAGTCTTTTCATTCAATGTAACACCATCCCAAATGAAACAAGCGTCAACTTGATTCGATTTTACTGTTGATTTTGGATCAACCATGACTACAGGAATCGGTGGATTGAATAACTCGTTCCATTTAGATGCAATCTAAAATTTACATTTATATACGGATCAATTTAGAAAAAATAACATTCATAGTAATAATAATGAGTGTATAAACATCGAGTTTAATAAATAATTACAATTACCGTTTTATTTAATGACCAATATGCCTGCAATGTATTAACTCGAAGACCAATAACACTCGAGTCAGCAATAATTGCATAACATCTAATCTTATCATCATAATACGCCGATTTCATATCACCAATGTGATCATTATAAGCATTTGCCTCTTTAATCTTCTTATCCAGGGAATTTTCTTTGTTAAAGTTTAAAATATCATTGCCTTCGGTATTTGCATGCTCAACATGTTGATTCTTAAACTGTTGCTTTAAAACATGAGGCAAAAATTCGCCTTTAATTGTGGAGCAATTATGCTTGCACAAATATTCCAATAGCCAATGTTTCATCACATAAAAGTGCGAATCAAGCAAATTGCTATACATTTTCACATTCGGATGCTTGTGGAACAAGTTGATTGGCAAGGAGACATCATTTTCGATGTCTGAAGTAGATGTTAGATAAACCAACCGATTGGTTTGGGCATCAATACCAACCAGATCCTTTTCAGGCATATATTTAGACTTAGGTCCTGGAACTTGCGCCAATTCTTGGTCATTAATTCGAAAGAAAAGCGACGCTAAACTTGCGCCATTCTTTCGATAATCATTCAATACATTCGCAAAGTCCATATTGGTGACGAGATCACAAGAAACGACAATCAAATCCAATTTAATACGATCAGCAATATAGGAAAGTGACTCAGCTGTGCCCAATTCATCTGCATTTTGAATTGGAACATACTCTATTTTGATCCTCAGCTCAGTTTTCTCAAGAGTTGCATGGATTTCGTGCTTGTCTTTGTCACAGACAATAAGTATTACCTCTATAAATTATAAAATAATGTAAAGGCACTAAATAACTCTTAAAAAGCGGAAAAACTGAAATTTGCCAAATTTGTATTACCAGCAAATCCAGATTGTTGCAACTTGTACAATGGATACCAAACCATCGGCTTGCCACCAATTGGTAGCAAACATTTGGGCTTATGTGCTGTTAACTCTGGCATGCGAGAACCTTTACCAGCAGCCAAAACAACGGCTTGAAATTCATTTCGAATATTCATTTTTTAGAAATGCGTTCTTTATTAAAATGCAGCTAGTCTGAAAACAGATTGGTTCAAACTTTGTGGCACTTTGAGGTTAGATTCACTCCAGCCTTGATAGAGAGTAATATAATTTTTATTATATTTTGATGATTTTATTAATAAAAACGAAATTATTAAACATACCAGGTTCTATTTATTTTATGCAATTTTTTAATAATAACATATATTTCATAATATTTATTTTTATGTTCCTTATATACTCGTTATATTAAATACGGAACGTGTAGCCTCTTTAGCTCAGTGGCAGAGCACTGGTCTTGTAAACCAGGGGTCGTGAGTTCAATCCTCACAGGAGGCAGCTTCTTTTTTTTCGGATGCTCCTATTACAATTATCCGATGAATGCGTGGTGATAAATTTTGTTGGCAGAAGACAGATGTAGGGGTACGGGAAAGACTGTCTTGAGGCTTAAACAGGGTAACCGTCATTCTAAAAGAGAGCAGTGACTGGGAAATCTTGAAGTACGAAATATGGTACCGATACATAAATGGGACATTTTTATAGTAATATAATACATATACTTTTTAAATATTTATATTTGTTATCTTTGTTTATGTTAATTTATTGTAAAGAGATGATGATGGGATGAAGTAGAAGAGGAACTAACGGATTTTTATCCCTTAACGTATGTGTTGGGAGGCACATGGCTCTTAAATGTTCAAATTTGTTTAAATAGAGGACTATGCTCGTATCCCGATAGAATGTAGTTGACAACCACAGGATGTGCATACATATCCAAAATTCCCAAGTTATCACGAATGAAGTTAACAATGAGAGACTTAATTTTCTCCTCGAATTCTGAATCAGTAAATTTCTTCATTATATACTCGCGTTGCTCCGGAGACAGCTGAAAAATATTTACGTTTGGGATTAGTAAATCAAAAAATATATTTCATTCTGTTGCACCTACCGATTGGAATGAATTCTCTGTATACATTCTGGCCAAATCTTCTAATGGTGAATTACCAGGGAATTCCTATAAAAATGTTTGATTAACAATTACATACCAATACAAAATATTTATAAATAACGTACCGTTGAAGAAGTCATTACTTTCATGATAGCAGTCTCCAGTATAGGGAAATCATCATGGAAAATGGCGGCACACCAAGCACTTTGGAAATATTCGAAGAAATCTGTTACAGCGAGAGCTTCAAACTGACAGACAAGATTGTTCAACAGTGATTCGTGTTTGCCCCAAAGAAGAGACAATTTTCGATAATCAAATTTCTGTTAACAATTTAAAAGTCTGAAATATGTAATATTAGGAGGTAAAGAATTGATAAAAGAGGAAATACCTGCATCGATAGACATGTGATTGTCTCAACAGTTCGTAAATTGTTCAGATGAATTCTAAAGTATCCCTGACCTTTCAAATTCTTGGGACTACCGGTTGTAAATACAGATCCCTAGAAGATGAAAGTGCTAAAAATGGGAACATTTTGCGAAATGTTATTTTTACATAGTCAGAATCACTCATCGCTGTTTCCAGAGGTATTTGCACGCCAGGCTGAGTCACATTGAGATAGTACAGACCACCCGGTAATTTGCAATACGTTATCAAGGGTTTAACATAACGAGGGACATGGTATTTGAACTGTGAATCACAGAAGTCTCCAAAATCAAACTTTGTAGCTTTTCGTTCCTTGAACGGGAGTAACTGTGCTCGTATATCAGCTCCCAGTCGTGCACTATAGATATTAATATATACATAATATGGAGAATAGAACTTCTTCTATAAATACCGTACCCAATTTCAGATGAGTTGAAATATCTGTGGGACAAGTGATCAGCCCAAAGTTTCCTAGAGTACTTGGTATGAGGTCCAGCAGCATAAATATTTTTATCACTCGTATGGCAGTCCGGATCGATGACTAAACGACCATCAAATACCAAACCAGCTTCGGAAATAGCATTGAAGATGTTCATGCTAGGAAAAGTTATTTAGTATATTTCTGTGGAAGGGACTAAATATACTTACTCTAATTCTTTATCACCATAGAGGAAAGAACAAATTGGGGTAAGAACCACATAACGTGTCAGAGATTCGAATCGCAATGTTAGTGGTTTGGAGGACCAGTCAATCAACTTGAAACCAGTACGAACATCGATTTTGTACTTGGATGTTATAGTGTTTACTACCGTTTCATAGATTTGGCCATCTTGAAAGACAAAATCGTGGGTAACAGGTGGGTCCCGATCTCGGGGCCACGGATCGACAAATATGATTGACGGACCGGGTATACCATATTCAAGTAATGCTGCAATACAGCAATAGCAGTCGATCGAATGTCCATATACAACAATTTGATCTGTAAAATAAAGTGTTAGGGCACTTCTGAAGCCAGTGAACGTGATAATCAGTACAAAGGCCTTGCAACTCCTTGGAACTAATCTGAGAATCTTCGATGTGCTACAGTGAAGCCGAAAACTGATAATTTTTGTGACTTACATGGATCATTTGTATTCTGCAGTAGTTCCTTTAATTGCTTAATTGCAAAATCAGCACCCACTTCTGTATTGATTGTAAATGAGTTCGTGGGCAATTTCGTACGAACATATTCCTGTTCGCGAATCTTCTTAGGTGATCCATACTGAATTCCAGACATTATGAAGAGATAATCATAAGGAATGACGATGCGAGTGTTGACCTGAATAGTTTTTTCTACAAAATATATTTTCAAAGTCTGTGAGACATGTAAATATGCTTTCAATACGTTTTCGGTTAATAGAAGTCAAGCTCCCTGTAAGCACAGTTATCATACTCCTTAAGGCAGTCTTCTCAAGATACGCAGAGTCCCTTAACGTATGTGTTGCAAGAAGCATGTCCCTTAAAGCGTGCGGTTTTTCGTTTCTTGCAAGCCCATCTGTAGAAACTAAAAGGACATTATTGAAAGAAACCCGGTATTGAGCGACTTGTGTTTTCAGCAGTGCTTCCAGAAATGACAGAGCTGTTTCAGATGCGCCTATTACAACTATCCGGTAATTAATTTGCACCCTAAAAATGAAGAGTATACAAATTTGCTATATTATAATATTGAGGAAATACACTGGCTTGCTCATTAATTTCTGCGTAGACATGAAAAGTGCGTAGGGCTCCTCAGGATAGTCATTTATTTGCTTCTTCAGAGAGACCATAATCTCTCTCGGTGGTACTAACCACATATTTTGCATAGCAAACGATAATGGTCGGACTCTATAATCCATTGCATCGTGGTAATTTAGGGCGTAGAAGAGAGTACGATACCCTGCTTTCCTGTGGAGATCTCGAAGGAAGTAACTAATGTGCCCATTGAATAAAGGACACATAATGAAGGAGGCTATGTAGCCAAAAGAAGAGTTCTGGTCTCGGGTAATATCCGACCAGCGATTAACGGCATATTTCAATTTAACTGCGGCTACATCCCGCACCCGGGAAACTTGGGCGAGGCCCACCACATATCTGCCATGTTTGCCACTCAATGCTATGTAGGTTTCTAAGTCGTCTTCCCCAGAGATCCCCCTGAGAAAATTGTTCTTAATCTCCACTTGGGAATTGGGATGCTTGATGAGACTAAGGAAATTGGTCACATTCTCAATATCAGCTTCTTCGGCGCATTTGATAGTAATTGGGGATATTTGACCTCGGTGACAGACGTAAAGATCATGAGCGTGTTGAGCATTCAACTTTGGTTGTACCCGAACAAAATACTTCATAATCGGTGAATAGTCTGCATTATGTGGTATCATCATCAAACAGTAATCTCGAGTCGGGAAACATTCAAAACAGGAGACAATCAAGAGTGACAACGATGGCACATGTTTAGGTTGAGCAGCTAAAATCTCAATTGCAAATGCATTTTCCTCTCCAAAAAATGGTAATTCCGATAGCTCAGATTCGCCCGTCTCCAAACTACCTTGACTCCGGTTACTAATAGATATATCAGATTGGGGCTGAGCTATCACGTTTAGCAGCACTGACGTGGAAGATTGATCAACAGTGAGATTTTCCAATTCATTCAGAATAGAAAACATATCTTTGTCTTGGGCAGAATCAACCAATTCATTATCAGCCGATGATGTTTCCTTTGGTTTTTGTTGAAAATGACTAAACCAGTCGGTGATGAAATCGACACTTTTATCACTGACTGGCTCTGATTCGTCAGCTTGGCTGGCTTTTATTGGTTCTTGCATTTGGATTTGTTTCTTCACTTGTTGGGCAGTATCGGCCTTGTACAATCCAGTAAAAACATGCAAATCAAAGCAATCATTCAACTGCTGGTAGTTTACAGTTGGGTTTAAACAGAGAACGGATACCGCCTCCCCTTCATGTTCAGCCACGATAATATTTCGACCAGCATCAGGATGTCGGCCAATTATTTCAGCAACATAGTACTCTCCGTACAGTTCAACAAAGCGAGGTGAAAATTCGTTAATTAAAGGAACCAGATCGTCGTTATCTTCCTCGACTGCTCTTCGTATCTTATACTGTGTGATAAAATCCTGACGGACGCACAATCTGATGGTTTGTACTTTCATCGGATCAGTAAAATCTGAAAAAAAGTAGTTATACTCACGTTACCTAAATTTGAGTCACCTGTGTTAATACCTTGGGGTAATACCACACTACTGCAACCGTCCAGAAATGACACCAGGTGATGACAACCACTTGGTATAACGAATAAACAATACTGTTTCGTCATATACTCGTGAAATAAATTATTCAATAATGGCATGAGAAACGAGTCCTTGTACTTCTCCTTGTATGCTACCATATGCACCCACATGGTGTTGTAACTAGTTACATCTTTAATATTGTAGAGTTTCTCAGCCCAATGTGCCCACCCGACCATGGGTAAACTTGGGACATTTGGAAACTCTTCCATTGACATGACGGCCACAATGTTACCTTCCGTATTCGTCAGTTTGTACGATATAAAGCATTTATGGCTGGAGAAGAATTTATAAATTAATATTGAACTACATTTTCAAACGCAGAATTATATCAAATTACATAGTCTCAAATGGATCATCAACGTGGAAAAGCTCGCACACCCATTGGTTCATCAAGCCCTTTAATTCTTCTACGTCATCGTATAGAAGTTCGCTGACATTATATCTACTTAACTTTTCCTTCTTGGGTTTTTGCGTTCGTGAATTTTCTTCACACTCGTCGGATTCACCCAAATTCGAGTAAACCGAACCAGTGTAGAGAGAAGAGGGAGAAACACCGATTACATTGGGGTTGAAAGATATCCGTGGCCTCGGTTCTCGATAGGAGTCAGAACTACGTGTTAACTTAGGTTTCATGGAGCTCCTCATTTTAGTAGATAAATTCAGTGGTAGAATATGTGTATGAATAGGTTTGGTAAAGTCTAGTAGAATGATTAAATCGTAGTAAATGTTCTGACACCGTCACAAATAATATGTACTTTAACAATTGCTGTTTATTTGGATAGTGTGTAACAATGAATAGTGAATCAGAGATACCGATTGGGAGAAGGACTGTTAAACTGATTTTGACAGTCGATTCAATCTCTGAAGAATTGAATGCACTAGAATCAAGGCAAACTATCTTTACTGCTTCGAGCACCAATATTGTTTTATGTATTACCTGGATCCCGTCATTATATTTATGTATATCTATCCTTACTTTACACCAGGGGAGAAATGATATTCTGATGGAACTTCGTATTCTCAATAAACTATTCGAAAATTGGCACCCATTGGAATTTGACTCTTTGAAGCCCGCACCGGATATTTGTCAGAAGGGAGGAATACGACGAATTTCGGCGAATGGGTCATTAGAATTTCTAAAAAGCTAGGATGTGACACTAAATCGGAAAGGGCATCTCTAAGATGTATATATGTAAATATCAAGTGAGTGGGACTGTGAAAAGGCTGGCTAGATACAACCATATTTCCCTTAAGTGGTTTCCCGGTAGGTCCTCCTGACAACAATATGGCTGTCAAAGAGTCAAGGTCTATGCCAGAAAGAGTCCACAGTCCTTTTGTTCACTTGCCATAGATGGGTGGATAACAATCAATATA
>JAODAC010018610.1:99629-140833 GCA_027575185.1 Mimaenictus wilsoni | reverse complement strand
AGGGAAGGGCATCGTCGAATCTAAGGAAAACTGGCTAGCGATGGTTCGCTTCGCCAAAGGAGTCATCACAAAAAAAACAGAGCACGGAGGCGCACACTTAGCTGATAGCCCTGTCGCACTGACGGAATGCGTATTTCGCGATACCGGTGCCACATCGCTTCGGGGGTGCGTACAACACAACTATAACCCAATAGTAGCCACCCTCTTCAGAAGGGCCACTTGTTCCGGTTAGCTAGACGCCGGTAACGCCTCATAAAAAAGACTTCTTTTATGATATCCAATTATAGTTGAAAACACTAAGAAACGTAGAAGTAATCATACAATTTCTTAAAGGGTGTCTAAAGAACTCCAATTTTCATTTTTAAACACGAGGGGTTTTATATTTAACTCCACCACTTTTAAAATAAGCTCCTGTCAGTAAAAGTGTTTCAATGTAAAACATATAAATCGTGTATAAATTAATTCCTCCTTTCAATTATAACTCCTCCTCCTGTATATATAACTCCTCCCTTTTTAAATGAAACTCACCCCCTTTTATATATAACTCATCCCCTACTATCTATTTCTCACCCTAAAGCAACGTTTATCAAAAAAAAATAACAAAACTAAAACCGTCTCTGAATTAACTAAAATTCTAAAATTCAATGAAAGAGTAAGTACAATTTTACAACATGCAAAGCAGTTGTTTATACATTGCGAATGTTCGACGACGCATTCGCGCTGGTATAATTGTGTATATGTACCGCCGGCAGATTTTCGCATGCGGAATTTTATGTCGATTTTATGCTGATTTTTACTTCCGCTTATAAAATTTCGCAACACTTTGCAGAACGTATCGAGTGAGAGTTATTGACTTCTCGAAGTCTATGCGTTAATTTCGCAACGAGCACACACATTGTAAACGGTAGCCACCAGTCTGTTGCACTGTGCCCGAACTTGAGAGACGCACAGACGCTACAGCGTTCGTTGTTGGTCCAGTTTAAAGTGGTCCAGCCGCCCTCCCCACCACCTCCTCCTTTTCAGCCGTACAACAACGTCGTGATGATCACATCTTCGGAAGTTGTAGCTATTCAAAACACTCGCCGCGACGCGCCGCGCCACTCAGTGGAAAGGCGGGACGGGAGTGTGCGCATCGTGCTCAGCGTGAACATCAACGACTTGAACAACAATTCAAACACACATCCCACTGCCAGACAAGATGCATCTGTTTATAGATCGCTTTAATCTAGTGCTGCCGAGTGTATACGTCGCGTGTTTGGTGCTTCTCACACGAGCGGAAGTGAATAAAAACAGTGCACGCACGGATATTGCTGATAATGAGCCACCAGCCGAGTTGTACGATAAGGGTGTCAAAGATTACTTGGATACGAACTATGATGGTTGTGTTCTGAATTTGGAGAAGGCTATTCAAGTTTATAGTAGTTACACTGAGCGTAATCGACGTTGTTTGTTGGAATGTCGCGAGCAGCTTGAGTATGATGAGCCACTTTTTCATGCACTGGTTGAGGATTTGAGGCATTATGAGAAGACGATTAAGCAGACACTTTGTCTTTTGAAGTGTAAGAAGTCTGAAGGCATTTTAGATATTTGGAAATATCTGGACGATGCATTGGTCAAGCTTTTTCAGAAACGGATTCCTTATAAATATTTGCAAGCTTGTTACGCACATGTAAGTAATAATTTGCGAAAAGTTATGAGACACCAACTATTTTTAGGTTTGATGGATCTGTTAAAACTACAAAGTTTCGTCGCTCTTTGATGTTTAGTATAGTTTATAATAATTTTGGTTGTGTATATTCGTTTAGGAAATGTATAAACAATATTGTTTTAAACTTTTTGTGGAGACTAATATAAACCAATGGGAACAAACTAATAAAAACGAATCTAATAAAAAAAAAGGTAGACATTTGAATATTTTGATGTGAACACACAATTTCAATGTTTTACAAAATTTATTTTACAAAATTCGTATAATGTACTTTTCGCCTTTCCTCAACATCAGGCAGTAAGTTTACAAATTCCGAATATTTATCCAGTTTAAGATTATATGGCATGCAAAAGCGCGTGAGTGTCGTTTAAGACCAAATTCGAATTTTTAGCGATTACCTGCTGAATATATATCGGCTCCAAGACATTCAGCTAATGGCTTTTAATACCTGGGTCTGACTTATAGCGAAAATTAGATGGTTGGTGAGCAAAATTTCGATATTTGTCGCTAATTTCATTTTCAATAATATCGATATATCTGTATCGACATTTTTGATATAGTTTTGACATGTCATCGACGTAACCGCCATCTGAAAAGTATTCTGAGAAGTTCAAAATTGGCAATTTTTCCACATTTTAGGTTCTATATCCATAGATTTGTTGGAATTTTAAGATACCATAAATATCGATGATATCTTGATCTACTTTTATTTATTTACTTTTATTTACTTTATTTACTTTTATTTATATTTAGTGAAACCCAAAATTATATTTGGTGGCGTTCCTGTGCAATTTCTATTTGATCGATATTAATAATATCGATATTTTCAAGACGATATTTCGATATCGGTATATATCGAAAAATTGTAAAAATCGATTTCGACATATATCGATATTTTCTCATCGTCTGACATGTCTAGCCTGAACTTGATGTATATTTTTTCAGGCGGAACAAGTGATTTCATAAACTTCGGAGTTGGATATTAAAAGCAATCTTTACTCTTACAATTAATTTACTATTACATAAATGTTTGTGCAAAAAGTCACAGCTTTGAGAGTAATTTTCTGAAGGTAATTAATGTTTCGATTGACAACAGGGCCCAGATGTTCATGTAAGGAGAAGAATAAGTTTAGCATTTGTTTTGGTATTTTTTATTGAGGATTTGGTGCACCCTCATATCCCGGAATCCGTTAATATATTATAAAATTGCTCGGTGTATCATGGCGTCAAATGCTGATAATTTTATGGAAATGGGGTGGAATAAATTGAAAGAAATAATGTAGTCAGTAGCTCAGCAATCATCTAATTTTCGCCGACCACTGCTGTAAGATAGAAAACCTCAGATACTACACCCGTCTAATATCAGCAGGCAATCGCTAAAAATTCGAATTTGATCTAAAATGACAGAATAGAGAACTTACAATTAGCTTTTCGCTTTTGTATGCCATAAAATCTTAGACTGTATAAGTATGTATATTATACGAATGTTGAAAATAAATTTAGTAAAACATTGAAATTGTGTGTTCACATCAAAATAGTCTGTCAGGTTTTACCAAGAAGTAACAGTCCATTTCATCGATTAGAAATTTCAGCTTTAATCACTCTTAAACTCCCTTCAAACGACCTCCGCGCCGTGATGTCGTTTGTATGAGGAAGTCATAATGTCCTTTGTAAAGGTTAAAATGCATTTTCTATTCCACATTATCAATAGTATTTCATCCGAGTAAGTTCTAACACATACCAACACGATCTTGATTTAATTTATTAATATTAAATCAAGGTAGTGGTAGAACCATTCTGAAGTTAGTAAAACATCCCAGAGAGGAATTTTATTAAAAATATCCCAAAGAAAAAAAAATGTTCACATGGTGCAAGTGCCCTAAAAAATCCATTAATAAAAAAAAATTACAGTTTGCAATTTTCAATGCAACAGTTCAGAAGAGGACATATTCACTCCATTACAAGGAGTGTGTCAATTGTCCAACACGGAATTGAATGAAATTTTTTTGTACGTGTAGTACATACATAGAAATAAATTGCGTCAACGGGATTTTATGCCGTTTTTGTGCGGTTTGCTAAAAAAAATAAAAGTTTGGTATATATTGCTTTAACAACATCAGTCGCCATAAGAATAATGTGGCGTATCGTCAAGACGCCTGCATGCACACCAACCTTGGCGCACTTGCCGCGAGTACACGCGAGTATACGACGAATGCTGTTTTTAAAGAAATATACACCAAACTTTGAAAATTTTTGGCAAACGTCTCAAAACGACGTAAAATCCCGTTAACAATATTTATTTCTATATATGTACTACATGTACAAAAAATCATTCAAATCCGTGTTGGACAATTGACACACTCTCCTGGTTAAACTAGAGTGGGTGCCACAAGATGTTTAAACAAAAAATGTTGGAAATTTAGGAAAGAATATGCTGATGAAAAAAAAAATTAATGATCCACTCGGTGTTGAGAGGAGAAAGGGTTCATTAAAGAGATGATTAATTGAGTTTGGTATCAAAGTAAGCAGACGTGATCAAAGTAGCATATGTGAAGCACAGGTGTTACACACGAAAACTCAGTTCTCGTAAGAAACGCTATAGCTAGGCTTTATAGTTGACTTCAGAGCGAGAGAGGAAATTTTTGAAGAATTTGACATAAAATTCTAAATTTACCACGTTAGAATCCCGTTTTTTTTGTTGTTGTATGAAACTTAAGACATCTGTTCCTTAACTTAAATCTAAATCTATTCCGCAGAAAAACAATTTTCAACAAGCTTCCAATGCGGCCTTTACTTACCTAGTACAAAACCCCAACGATGCCGCAATCGTCGAATCCCTCCACCATTATGCCCGCCAACCTGGCGTATCCCCCGACGAGGTCATCAACCTCGAGGCGAAAGACTACGTCTACCTATACGTCCATGGTACACGCGCTTACGACCTGAAACAATGGGATGACGTTATTGGTAACATGGAATCATCTTTAGAGTCCTTCCTTCATGAAGAAAACGCCTGCCGGGCACAGTGTGAGGGCCCCTTCGACCAACCCCCGAATGATTTCATTCCGAGCGTTGCTAGTAAGTCGGAAAAGAAGTACTTAAAAAAAATAACCTAACCAACACTTGATTATAGATCACTTTACGCACGTTTTAATGTGTAAGCGACGTTGTAATGATCAGTTAAGCACACTTAACGGCGAGAAACACGATGATCTATTGCCGAGCCACTATCATTATCTGCAGTATGCGTATTTTAAGACGGGTAAATTACGCGAGGCCTGTCAGGCAGTTGCAAGTTACCTGCTCTTTTATCCGGGTGACAAGACGATGACCCATAATATGGAGTATTATAGTACGTTACCCAAGTTTGAGGAGGAGTTTTTGATGGCACGCCCCGAGGCAGTGAGGTATATTAACCGACACGCCTACGAGACGAAAATTATGGACTATATTAGCAATGTGTTTGCGATTGAAACAGCAAAGTTGTTTTCGAACGAAAATAATCCGATTGACAAAGAGGTAATTGGTTGGTGTTTAGCTATAATTAAGGGCATGCTTAATTAATTGATGGTGTGACTAACATGTGCATTTTTAGGTGACACTCGATGCTGCAGCGAATTCGTCTGACAGATGAGCACCAGAGGGTTGTTGTGACTAATCTTTGTGCTTTTTGATCAATCAAATAAAATGTACTTGTAAAGGATTTCTATTCTAATTTTCTGTCCTTAACTAAAAACACGCCTTTTTTTCTGCAGATTTCTTCTAATGTCGTGGACTAATTATCAGCCTGGGAATCATTGGTATAACATTGTCTACTTTTATTTAACCTCCTACTAACACTTAACTTCTCCCCCGTTGACTTATCTCCTATTACTAACACTTGACTCCTTTAACTTTTACTTTACACCTCCCATTATCATTTAACTCCTTATTTTACTTAACACCTCCTACTTTTTCATAATTCCTACCGCTAAAAGTAAACTCTCATTACTTTTACTTAACTCCTCCTACTTCTCATAACTCCACCTACTTTTACTAAACTCCTCCTACTTCTCATAGCTCCACCTACTTTTACTAAACTCCTCCTACTTCTCATAGCTCCACCTACTTTTACTAAACTCCTCCCACTAACACTTAATTCCTTCAACTTTTACGTAGCACCTACTCCTATCACTTAACTCCAGCTACTTTTACTTAACTCCTCCTACTATCACCAAGCTCCTCCTACTTTCACTTAACACCTAACTACTACTTTAACTTAACAGCTCCCTCTATCACCTAACTCCTGCTACTTTTACTTCACTCCTCCTACTTTTACTTAACTCCTCCTTCTCTTCGTAGAAACATAACATCTACTTGTAATCAACTCTTCCCACTTTTCTTCAAATCTTACTTGATTTACTCTAATTTCATTCCGTGATTGTTATTAGATTTATAACAAACCTAAACGCTTTTCCCTGGATAATTTCACAACGAAAGAAGAATGCCTGAAATTGCGACAAATTGCACAGCAATTTTCGCTACCTGGAGATGGTTACAACACAAATGGCGGATCACCACATACAATTCACGAAAATTACTATGGTTTATCCTTCAAACGTGCCGCCATTTTGCATAAGAAGAAGAAAATGGATACCGAATCAATCAGTCTGCTTGCAGGCCTCACAGACCGAATAAAACAAGCCCTCCAAGAAGAATTACAAGTTACTAAGCTATTGCACTATGCGTATACTCATTTAGTATGCCGAACTTCAAAAAATGGTAACATAGAACCAAGGTTATCTGTGACTTTGCTAATGCCCAATTAAATCTAGGATTATCCAATATGACTCGAACCGACCTAAGCCATCCCGTCCATGCAGATAACTGCAATCTGCAGTTGAATGGCACGTGTCCCAAGGAGTGGCCAGCGTTTACATGGCGTGACTACACCGCCATTTTATATCTGAATGAGGAGGTGCATGGGGGCGAGTTTTTCTTCGCGCAGGATTACTATGGAAAGGATGTGGAGAGGATCCTCAAGCCACAGTGTGGTAAACTGGTGGGTTTTACTTCGGGGGTGGAGAATTTGCATGGGGTGAAAGCGATTACGTCGGGGATGAGATGTGCGTTAGCTGTTTGGTTTACATATGATCAAGATCATGCCGAAAATGATAGAAAGTTTTTGTATAATATTTTGATACCAAATAAATGATTTGATTTAGACTTTTATTCGCAACACCTCCTAATTTTCATAACTCCTCTCAATTAAGAAAAAAGACAAAGGAATTTCGAAAATTACAGTATGGGGCTGTGGAATTACCTGTTTCTGTAGCAAAGTTGCTGCCAGCTAAAGTTAAATCCATTATTGCGTTGGTCGATGTAGTGGCACGACTCGATGCCGTGACGGCCGGCGTTGTACCTGTGCGTAGTGTCCGAGTATAGATGCGATGTGCCCGTGGGAAAAACGCGTGGAAAGTAGGGAACACAGGCGCGAAACACATGTGCACAAGGTCGGGGCATACGTATGGTGCGGTGTGGACGTACGCACGCATGCACGCAGTAGCATCATCATCACCATCATAGAGCAGAGCGGCGGGACCACCTCAAATCTGGGCAAGCCAGAGCCACCGCCAAGCTGCCGCCAGTGTTATATCTCTCGGCGGCCGCGCGGCGTGTGACGACGACGACGGCGGGCACGCGCGAGGTGTCTTGTTCCTAGTGCACCACCCAGCATCTCCCGCTTGACGCCATGGAGACGAGGAGCCGGGCGTGCAGGTTCACGACGTGCCTCTTCTTGGGATTACTTCTCCTCGCCACTACCTTGCAGAGTAAGAACACTTCTTTCCCCCTCACAGCCTCATGCCACAAAACAAACTTATGTAATCTGCCAAAGTTGTTTTTTGTTTGTTGTTGGGTAAACTTCGAGGAAACCATGAAAACGGAAGTCGGTTATTTTTGTTTACTTAATTCATGGGAGTGTCATTTCATGGGGGTTGCATGACGCTTTATGGTCATGCGTTGCATCTCCGCACGCTCACCGCACCGGTCGCATTTCACGGCTTGGGTGTTGTAATTTTTAAAAATGTAAAATCTAATTTGGGACTATCGCGCCGGCAAAAACGTTGCGTTGCGTCTGACGACACGACATCGGCCTTTTGCCAGCATTCCCGATTCCGATTCCGCCGTCCGTCCGTCCGTTCGTCCGTCCGCGGGCGATATTTAAATATAGCCCATTTGTGGTTGAATGCGTCGATTTAGAATTTAGATAGATTGCGCGAACTGCGCGGTGTTACGTGTACGGCGGGGTGACCACATCGTTGACGTTGTTATGCAGGCGTGCAAGGGGAGGACGAGTCCGAGGCCCCTTCACAGTGCAGGCCCTTTATCGAGAAGGCTCTCAAGGAGCAACTGAAGGAGGATGTGCCTACCGAGCAAGAGGACACGATAGCTGCTGTTGATGACGACTCCGCGCATGGAGAAAGCGAGCCCGATACCGATAGTACTGAAACTCCACAGGTGAGACCATCTTCTTTGTTGGCTTAATCTTTATTAGTTTGACTATAGGCTGAAGAAGAGGCCGGGGATGGAGTTTCGGCCGAGATTGAACCGACTGAAGGGGAACTGGAAGAGGAAGAGCCTATTGAGATTCAGAATGAGATTGTGACTGAGGCCGATGGAGAAGTCGAGGAAGGAACGGAATCTGTGGAAGAGATGCAAGGCGATCAGCCTGCAGAAGAAGAATCTCTTGAAGCTCGGGAAGATGTCGAAGAAAACGCGAAGGAAGGATCTGTGGAAGCCAAGGAAGAATCGGCAGAAGCCAAAGAAGAATCAACAGAAGCGCAGGAAGAATCAACGGAAACCCAAGAATCTGTAGAAGCTAAAGAAGAATCTGAGGAAACGAAAGCAGAATCGGCAGAAGGCAAAGAAGAATCTCTAGAAGCTAAAGAGGGATCTGAAGGAGCTCAGGAAGGAGCCACTGAAGCTGCAGAATCTGCCGAAGCCAAAGAATCGGTAGAAGCCCAAGAAGGATCTGAGGAACCCAATGAGGGCTCCGAGGAGACTGAACAAGGAGGAGACGCTTCGGAAGAACCAGAAACTGGTAACGAAGAAGCAGCTAAATCCCAGGAAACAGACGAAAGTCAAGAAAATGTTGAGGGAGAACCCGTCCCTGACGCTGCTTCGACAGAAACCCAGGAAGATGTGGAATCTGTCGAGGAAGCTGAAACACCCGAAGCCAATGAAGGAGACGCTGACTCTGTAGAGAAGACTGACGAAACTGCTGATTCTGCTCAAGATACTACCGAATCAGTAGAAGCTACTGAAACAACTGCTGAATCTACAGAAACAACTCACGTTGAATCTGCTACTAAATCAGCAGAAAATGCAGACGAGTCCACGGAAAATGTACAAGGAGGCGCTGAAGGTGAACATTCTGTTGAAGAACAAGTCGAAGTAAAAGAAAATGTGGAGGAAGTTTCCGAACAACCCGATGCTGTTTCAGCGGAAGTTCAAGATATAGATGCTTCCCAAGAAGGAGAAGAAGTACCTCAGGCTGAAGAAACCAATTCTGAAGTCGAGGAAACATCAAAGGAAGGTGAAGTGAAAGAAGATAAGGTAAAGGAAGAAGAGGCTGAGGTCGAATCCAAAGAAGCTGGTGAAGCCCAAGAAGGTGAACCAGAAACTCCAACAGAAGAAGAAGCCTCGAAAGAGGCGGTCCCCGAGGAGGACCTCATTCTGGATATTGAAATTCCTGAAAATCTACGTCCACGTGACCACATTGACCAACTCCTTAAACTTGATGTCACCAACGACCAAGGCGAGACCATTATTCAGAAAATCAATGATCTTACCCTGAAGGAACTGAAGAAACTCTATGAGAATGCTATCAAACCTTTGGAAACTCTCTATAAGTATAGAGATTTAAGTAACCGCCACTTTGGTGATTCCGAAATCTTCTCCAAGCCTTTGGTTGTGTTTATGGGACCATGGAGTGGTGGAAAGTCATCTATTGTCAACTATCTTCTAGATAACGAGTATAATTCAACATCCCTTAGAGCAGGTATACTGGAGATTCTGAATAAAACCGAAAACACTAATAGCATTCTTCTTGATAGGTGCTGAACCATCCCCAGCCTATTTCAACCTGGTAATGCACGGTTCCGAGCCTGAAGTATTGGACGGAACCCAACTAGCTGCTGATTTCACTTTTGCTGGTCTCCAGAAATTTGGACAAGGTTTAGAAGAACGCTTGCGAGGACTTAAGCTTCCTAATAAGTTGCTGGAAAAGGTTGTCCTCCTATTGTAGTGGTAAATTTTGTCTAAATAATTTTCCCTCTTCAGATTAACATCGTTGAGATCCCTGGTATTCTGGAAGTACGCAAACAAGTATCTCGCGTATTTCCATTCAACGATGCTTGTCAGTGGTTCATCGATAGAGCTGATATCATCTTCCTCGTGTACGATCCGAGTAAGTTGGACGTGGGACCAGAGACTGAGGCAATTCTCGATCAGTTGAAGGGCAGAGAGCACCAGGTGAGTAGGTGCCTTGGAATGAGGTCATCAAAATGCCTATGACGCGTACGAGCAATGTTGTCTCATGCGCTGCTAAATTTATGCTTGCGGCACTGGTCTGTAGGTATTTTCGTACTAGTTGTGCATATTTTTAGACCCGCATCGTGTTGAATAAAGCCGATCAGGTCAAGCCTGAAGAGCTGATGCGCGTTCAGAGTGCACTTATCTGGAATATTTCGCCCCTGATGTCTTCTGCTCAACCTCCGGTGATGTACACGACTTCGTTGTGGTCTCGTCCTTATGAGACGTGGGCACCTGTTCGTCTCCTTCAGGCGCAGGAACGTGCTTTCCTGAGGGATCTTCGATCGGCTGTTGATAAACGCATTGAGAATAAGATTGCTAGCGCGCGTAGATTTGCGGTAAGATCTTCATTTCTCCTCGAAGGTTTCATCCTGCTTAGAGGGCGACCGTCTAGGTTAGGACTCTTAGACTCCATTCCCTGAAACCGACCTGCATTCTCTCTTTGTCGTATTCTTGTTTCTCCTTTGTCCTCTAGAACTTTTTTTAATATCCCCTTGTATGCAAAACCTTATAGTTCCCCCGAATATCAAGATATCAACTTGATTACTTCACAATGCCTTCTGACCTTCTCAAAACGGATTGTATTTATAGGTGCGCGTACGTAACCACGCCAAAATGGTCGACTGCTACCTAACAACGTACTACAACCATAAGTCTGTCTTCGGCAACCGTAAACAAGTTGCCGATCAGATCATCGAACATCCCCAAGACTACCATATCTACGAGGGTCTCTCCACCCTGACCAACATCTCCCGCTACGACCTGCCCGACCCTGAGGTCTACCGAGACTTCTTCCGCCTCAATCCACTCTACGACTTCCAGCAACTGTCTGCCACATGCACGTACTTCCGCGGCTGTCCCATCAACCGACTGGACGTCGCCATCGCCTACGACTTGCCCGAACTCGTCGGCAAACACAAGAAGCAGGTGGAGGCGGCTCTCGCTGCCATCAAACCGGCCGACAATAGTTGATCCAAAACAATCTCCAGCGCGGACCAATAAGCATCTCGAGCTTATACACACAACTTGTTGGTGTTCAAACAAAAACGATGTCATGTTCTATCAATTCCATGCCACATACAAACCACATCATGCATCTACATCCTGAGCCATTTGTAAAACTCAACTCAACCAACACCAAGACAAGACATTAAAATGTCTTCAAAACATGCAATTTAATTTTATTTTCGAAAAATCCTCGTGCTGTGCACATGACTTTCGCCACTAAATTTTGCTCCTTTTTTCTGGCATTTACGAATTTCCTTGCGAATCGGATTGTTTTCTATTAAAAAAAATTATCAATAAAAAACCGACGTGTTTCTGCTGTACAAATGTAAGAAAATGCATGATGACTACTGATTGATTGATTGATTGCCTCGACACCATGCATCCGTAAAACACAATACACATAAAACATTTAGGGACATTTATTTTTAGACTTAAGTAACTTATTATCATCTTGAGATAAACGAAATTAAATTTATGCGCTGTCTTTTCTCTTTCCCAGCCCCCCGTCGCTCATGTCCCAAACTTCCCCTTCACTAACCCATTCCTCGAAGCAAGTACACGTAATCAGCGATAAAGCAATTAACCTAGTTTCATTATCTACACGGGCGTAATTAATTCCATGTGTCTTCTGCACACCTCTTGCAATAGCAGATCAAGTTGTTGATTAGTTGTTGCTGTCGCTGAATGGGGGGAGGGGAGGGAAATTTGCATACAAGTTAGTTGTATTCAATTGTGGTTGTCATGCGAACCAAATAATCAATTTTCCACCAACCTCAAGACATTGATTGCACTGCGCATGATCGATAACATTCTTCTGGTTGTTGAATACAAACAAAACACCGTAAAATAGTTCCATATACTTGCTGGGCTCAGGTGGTTGAAGAAATATTTGAAACATGGCGCTTACTTGGGAAGATAAAGAGATTCGCTTTGATATACCATTCTCGTAAGTAAAAATATTGTTCGTTGTAAGAAGAGTATGTTTTAAGATGCGGTTTTGTAGGGAAATGCGACTTAAGTCAGGGGAGAGGGTCGTCGATCGACTTGACAGCGTTGAAGATACGAAGGGGAATGCTGGAGATCGTGGAAGGTTGATTATTACAACTCTGAGGGTGTTATGGCATTCTATTCGTAGTCCTCGAGTTAATTTATGTAAGTTTCGAAATTTGAAGAGGGGGTAAGGTTGTAAATTCATGAATATTTTTTAAACCTAAAGTTAATAGGTTATTCTTCAAAAGGGGGAATAGCGAAGTTTCAGTTTTCAAGTAGGGACGCAGTTTTCTCTTCTCCTCTTTCTAATAATAAAACAGTCGGTTGAATTGAAAGGAGGGTTGAAGTGTGCTAAATTTAGGATCGCCAGTTTTAAATATATGGTCGTAAGTACTAAATTTAGAGTCGTAAGTATTAAATTTAGGGTCGTAATCTTCCCTCCATCTTATTCATAACAACTAAATTCTCTCCATTTTTCACCATTAATAACATATATTTTTAGCTGTGGGATACAACACCATTCTGAACATTACCACAAAAGTAGTAAATTCGGTAAGAACTCTTCACCCTTTAAAACTACATTTTTCATTTTAAACCCTCAATTTTAGAAACTTCGAGGGACTACTCAAGCCCTTCATCTTTTAACAACGTCCAACAATACTCGCTTTGAGTTTATCTTCACTAATTTGATCCCTGGCAACATGCGGCACTTTACATCACTTCTCGGTGTTCACAAGTAAAGTTTATAGGATCAAGCTTAGAGTCTCAAGGTCAGGGCTACATAAACATATGTTCTCAGGGCCTATTTATCCTCGAAACTCTACCGAGAGTTGAAACTACGTGGAGCTGTGGTCCAAAATAAGCAATTAAAAATCTTACCGTTAGAACAAGTCTTTACAACTCTACACGGCGTCTGGAATCTCTCAAGTGATCAAGGAAGTCTGGGTACCCTGATCATCACCAATGTCAGAATAGTCTGGTTTGCTGATATGAATGAAGGATTTAACATCTCCTTACCCCATCTTCAGATTGAATCAGTTACAAAGAAAATCAATCAATTTTCAGTGGTTCCCCATTCATTTCGTATTCTTACAGATCAAAATACGCGACTCCAAATTTGGTACAGCTCTGGTTATAACTAGTGGGACTTACATCTTGGGTTTTCGCATTGATCCGGAAGAAAAACTGAAGAATATCTTCAGAGAACTAGCTAGTCTACACTCGGTTTATACCAAAGACCCAATCTATGGGGTCGAATTCAATTGGTCTCATCAAAGTCAAACGGAAGCACCTTCCCAGATGATCATTGATGACTTCAACGAGGTTGAGGAACCTAAAGGGGAGATGACCAACGCTCTCACCGCTTATTTAGCAGATGAAGGTCATGCTAAGGATCGTGTCCCAGTCTATTCCGAGGAACTAGGAGTGGCTATTGAAACTATTAAGGAAGGGTTTACTTTGCAGAAGCTATGGGAAGTAATTCCTCCATAGTCCGTCAAAATATGTTTATGTTCCAGCAAGTTACAATAAATTAATTTGCACTTTTATCTTCATCATGTTCTAAATTCTGAAGGAGTTTCCTTAAAACTGATTGACTTAATCGTGGTAATCTTCGAATTTGATGTAGTCCACTCCCGCTGATTGAGAGGAGATGGGGGAGATCTTCCTGGTCGAAATGTTTCTGCCTGTTCAAGAGACTTCGTTGTTTACTGGTCTTTGTAGCACGTGGCGAGAGTATGATCTGGCGACGACGGATTTTAAGATTTGGCTTTTCCAGGAAGCGTTTGGACTTTTGTATTTCTGAGGGAGCGTTGCAGATATTTTCGTAGGTTAAGCCTAGAATAAAAAGGGTTAGGAAATCCATGTTCACCCTAAGTTATTCATTTTTTGTAATTCCCCTTTTGTTTTAATAGTATTACTAGTGTAGTACTAAATTACTAGTCTTTTAAAATGTTTAACCTGAAGTTCGAGTTTTATCTTCAATTCTCTTCGATTTTAACGTGGGGAACTTAAATTTCATCTCCACTTCCGGAGGTTCTTCAGATTCAACGTTGGTATTACTGAAGGTAACACTCCATCCTTCAAAAACAGGGATTAATAACTCTTAATGGTGATGGCAATAAATTACCTGGTGCTGTCTTGTTTTCAGCTTCCATTCTCCGACGTAATTTACATTTTTTCGAATTGCTTTGTACAAACTTCTCATTTTTTTCGTGTCCAGTTTTTCCTAAATAAAAGTCTAATAGCTCGAGATTTGTATTTACATATCAAAAATTGATGCTGAGATTTAAGAGCTTAAGCATTCTACGTGCAGTCGTTGATTACATAAGATACGAAGGTAAAGGAGCGAAAATTGATTTTGGTATCATTAAGAGTATCATGTTTAGACCTCAGTATGTATAGACGTCAGATAAATTTAAACATTAGATGGAAGATACGACTTGAAGGGATCATTTTAAGACGATTCCTAAAAAGGGGAAAGGTACAAAATGCAGGCCCAAAGTTACAGTCTATTTAGGGTCGTATTCTTTTAACATCCTTTGCAATTCGACAACTTATTCTAAGAAGGGGGAAATTCTAAACGATTTTCTTTAAATTATGTTTTTTTTCCAATTACCCTCATTCGCAACTGGAAGACCTAATTCCAGGAGGTATTTCTTGCACTCCCAATATCATATTGTAGGAACTCCAGTCCCTGACATTTTTCAAATTTTTTTACAATTCAGATCAGAGAAAAGATCTTATTATAATATTTATTCTAGGCCTAGTTTTCACTGGCGCTATCAGTCTATTCTATTCATTTCACGTCAAACTTCTAGTGTATGCATCTGTTTTCTATCATATTTCTACTGTAACTTTAACTTATCTCGTGACCGTCCATGTTAATTCCAACATCGTGTACCTTGTCAAAGCAGCATTTATGGCATCCTAATGTCCCTCGCATCGGTCGCAAGACTACCCGTATGCGATGATCCCAGATTTTCCCTCCATTCCTAGTGACATTATGTCACACCTTCTCGGAAGCGGCCTCACCCCCGTCGAGATGGCTTAGTTACTCCAGCAATAAGAATCCACTGACTCCTGCTAAGCTCTGACTCCTTCATGTACATCTTCTGATTTCTGAACTTCTCTTCATTCTGACATTCATTCATTCTTCGGTATCACATTAATTGTCTTTTAAAAATAAAACTGATTTGTGATATCTAAACACGCGTAATAAATTACCAGCCTCACGATAATTACAAGCCCACAGACCTCTCTCAGACCTCTCATTCTGGCATCTGGTAAGCCTCATCATAAGAGATATTTCAAGCATTGCCAATATCATGTGATTACCCATTATTAAATTGTCCAATTTTACCCAATAATTATACTATATTGCTGTATATTGACTAATTTTTCATCTACATAACGAAGAGAAAGATACCGAGCTTAAAATACAGACAGAGCATTCCCAACTGAAGCGGTCTACGTGCATTTGAAAGACACTAATTATTCTAATTATAGTAATTTATTGCTATAAGAATAGATTTACATATTGTACTGTTTTGTATGGGGTAGCTTGGTTGCTTTTAGAGCTGCACTTTACTAAGATTACTACCTTCATCCGACGTGCTCTCCGGAGATTGGGTCTTTTGCAGCATATAGAAAGTAATCCATCCCTTCGGGATATCTTCTGTATTCTCGCTCCCTGCCACTTCAGGTCGTAAATTATTATTACCCAAAACTTGTTTCGTTAAAATATCTGCAGCTTCTTCAATCAGACTCGTCCCATTATTGTTTCTTCTTTCAAGGGGAACATCTTCTGGGGCATTTGCTACCTTCTTGTCTTTAATATCTTCATGATTGAGTGTGTCAATCAAAATATTCGCAATAAGTTGATCTAGTTTAGGATCTCCGGGTTGACCCACTTCACCAAAGTCAAGGAAAGTTGGCTTTGGTTTCAATTTCGGCAACTTTGTTCCCGAACCACCACTTCCAAGACCAGAATGTTGAAACACGGGGATACGGGACTTTTTAACAGCACGTTCAGGTTCCACTATCTCCATAATTTCTAAAATTTCAATCTTCTTTGAAGATTTCTTCACCTCCTGTGTTTTGGCCTGAGACTTGGGAAGTTGGACTGTTTTCTTTGTCTTTGAAAAACTTGTCCTGGTATTCTTAGTATATTCCTTACTTAAGTCAATTTGAGGTAGAGTTGTTTTAGACGTCTTCGTAGCCTTTCTGTAAGTCTTCGGCGTCTTTTTACTTACATTAGACATTTCAGAACTAGTTGAAAAGTAACCACTTAAGTTCCCATTCTCTAAATCGAAAGACTTGAGTCTTTCCTGAAGACGTTTCTCCTCTCGTTTCAATTGTCTTTGCAGAAGTTTGTCTCGGAGTTTAGAAGGTAAAGAATTTGAAACTTGGGGACTATCTTCCGTTTTTGCCGAGGGATCAGGATCATCTATGGGGATATAGAAGACGGAAGACTTCTTAACGACTTGTTCCTTTTTTAGGTTATCTTCAACTATAGTGGTCTCTTTAGTAATATTGATATTGGTTTGTTTGATTTTCAATCTGGGTGAAGCCGGGTCATCTAGAGAGTCTACCAAACTTGTATCAGAATCCTTGTCGAAAGAATCATTGGATGACGTATTCACTTCCATAGAAGTTGTACGAGGTAATGCTGATAGTCGCAGAACTGGTGTCGTTTTGTTCCGGTAAGGACTACCAATGTTAATCTTACCTATAACTTCTTCCGAACAATTTGGTATATGCCCATTTGTAGATTCGTTCAAGGCATCTTTATCTTTTTCCTGCGATTGTGAGTTATCCACATTCAACTTCCAATTAAAAGCCTTTTGCTTTGTAACGTTCTCTTGAAGAACCTCAGAGTTACTAGGAGGATGCTGCAGAACATCCTGCATGACTTGATTGAAGATCACATTTAACGTTGACTGGCTCAACTCAACATTTGTAATAACATTCAAATTGGTCTTTTTCTCAGCATAATTTAAGTTCGGACACTCCTTTTTACCTCTTTCGTAATCTCTCAAAGGCACTTGACTACTAGGATCACCAATCTCAAATTGGTACTTGATGGGAAGGCTTGGAAGGTCATTTTGCGAAGTCTCACTAATTCCACTATTGTTAATCCGGTACGCTCTGGTCTCTGGATTGGTTCGATCCACATCCGGACTTGCAGAAGTACTGGGGTATGGATCACTCACATCAGTCCTAGCTGTCTCGGTACTCGTATAAACAATATACGAATCCTCTTCAGTTTTCGAACCTTCAAAGTGTCTTTTAGAAGAACTATGTTGTTGAAGTGTAGGTCTATGCTTAGGAGACTCACTCAAACTTAAAAGACTCTTCGAAGAACTTTGTTTTGATTGTCTATAGCCTCCATGTTGCCACTCAGCGAAAGACGAAGGAAAAGAAGATGGCGATTGAAGATTTCCCCGAGAAGATTCCCAGAAGCGTTTCATCAACGTCGATTTGCGTATATCCTGATTGAGACTTCGGCGATTTGATTTCGAAAAGTTTGAGAGGTTTGACTCACTGGCACGAGGTAAATCACACCAACTGTCTGATTGTGAGTCTGATTGACTCTCCTGGGAGGTTGATCTTTCTTTGGCTAATTGATGCCTACAAATTTAATATATTATATTCTTTGAAAAGAATAAATGTCGTGCCAATTTTAGTTATATTCTTACCAGTTGGTAAAATTATTCGACATTATTCGTGTTTTCTGAACTGCACGTGTGCAAAGTTGTAGTAGAAGTGTCCACAAAAGTGGTCTCCCCACTCAAGGAGTGGAGCTCTACTTTATCGACTTCAGGCCGTAAATCAGCAACAGTGAATTCTGGTGATTTAGGTCAAATTTGCTTTCACTTAGGTCAGTTACTGATTGGTTATTGTACGAAACTAGGACTGGGGCTTTGTAATCGCGAATGTCGATAATTTTCCAAGGATCAGGCCAAAGAAGAGGTGGGGACTTACTTTCGCATTAGGGTCTCAGGTGCGCTGAGACGACGCCGTAGCCGCAACGACGACGAAGGCACGTGTAAATCCACTTTTCTTCGCCGTCTCACATCGACCTCGCCGTAATTCATTTGCATTTCTTTTCGCCGTATTTTTATGCGCTCCCCTTTCGCTCCGTAACGCAAAATATGTCAGATTCTTATCGCAGAGGTCAGGAAATTTGCATGGCAATTTGCACTCATAGTTTCCATGCACAAACCACATACACTCGCACTCACATTCGTACAAATTCGCACAAGCACTATTTGTGTTTAGCACTAGTTTAGCGCTAGTAAAATTAGCAAAAACGATGACGTCGCAAATCAAAACAATAAAATATGTGTATTGCGGTCGATAGGGTGATTGTTGGCAGAGAACTGTGGTGAGGCCTGTGTGGTGGCGGCTGTTGATGGCGGTTTACTATCGAACTGTTTCGTAGCGAAACTCAACGCTTCGAAGGCATTTTTTTTCATTGGCGCTCTTTTTGCGTTTGCATGGCGACCACAAACACAAACCAGGTGAATCACCAACTCTCTTTCCTACGTGCGTAAACGTTGCCACATTACGGTCACAAGTGATATGATAAGAAAGAGGATTTAATAAGCCAAAGTGCGGCGGATGCAAATCTTGTTGGATCGATTATAACCGGCCCAATTTCACAGTCTTCCACGCAGCCTTCAAAACTCGCTCTTTTATTGATTGACAGCTATGGGTGTAATTAAATAATGGTATAAATTACGCCCTTTCATAGCTTTCATTCTTTTTATAGAATGTATAGCCTTTCTATAGGACTAAAAAGAGGTTTTGTATGATACGGACAGTTTTGGAATGGTTCTATATCTTCACGCAGATTAATTTTCATTGTGGAAGATCGAAGATTAATTAGGCTAACATATCATGTTGATCCTACATTGTCTACATAAATCTGAAAATGTATTTCTTGTCTCAAACTTTTCTAAAAATGATTAGGTTTTTAAATTGATAAAATGGCAGCTATGGGTGTAATTAAATAATGGTGTAAATTACGCCCTTTCATAGTTCTTATTCTTTTTATAGAATGTATAGCCTTTCTGTAGGACTAAAAAGACGTTTTGTATGATACAGACAGTTTTGGAATGATTCTATATCTTCACGCAGATTAATTTTCATTGTGGAAGATAGAAAATTAATTAGGCTAACATATCATGTTGATACTACATTGTCTACATAAATCTGAAAATGTATTTCTTGTCTCAAACTTTTCTAAAAATGATTAGGTTTTTAAACTGATAAAATGGCAGCTGTGGGTGTAATTAAATAATGGTATAAATTACGCCCTTTTATAGTTCTTATTCTTTTTATAGAATGTATAGCCTTTCTATAGGACTAAAAAGAGGTTTTATATGATACAGACAGTTTTGAAATGGTTCTATATCTTCACGCAGATTAATTTTCATTGTGGAAGATAGAAGATTAATTAAGCTAACATATCATGTTGATACTACATTGTATACATAAATCTGAAAATGTATTTCTTGTCTCAAACTTTTCTAAAAATGATTAGGTTTTTAAATTGATAAAATGACAGCTATGGACGTAATTAAATAATGGTATAAATTACGCTCTTTCATAGTTTTCTTTCTTTTTATAGCCTTTCTATAGAGCTAAAAATAGGTTTTGTATGATATGGACAGTTTTGGAATGGTGCTATCTTCACGCAGATTAATTTTCATTTCATAATTAAGCTAACAAATCATGTTGATATTAGATTGCCTATATATCTGAAAATGTATTTCTTGTCTCAAACATTTCTAAAAAATATTAGGTTTTTGAATTGATAAAATGCGTAAAGTTGTAAAACAATTGGACATACAAGTATTTCTTGTTCTTATCCACCAACAGGACAAAACATAAAAATACTGCCAGGTGACAAGGCGGGTCAGCTTGAAATCCTAAGTCACATAGACACGGCAGTGCTACACAAGCCTTTGGATATACAGTCAACCCTCCTATAACGCGGTACTCTCAGAACGAGGTTTCCATATAACGCGGAGCAAAAATTGAGACAGCTCTTCTATAACGCGGTACTCCTACAGCGCGATTTCTGTTCAAAAGCATCCCATTAAGATGCTGCATGCTCTATCAGGGAGCCTGATGATTAAACCAATGATAATAAATCGTTCTTCCACTTCCCAGCGATCTGTTCCAAGCGATGTGTTCTAGCGATCAAATAAGAAACCTTGGATGTCTTGGATGACATTTATTGCACTTCAAAAAATTGAACGACAAAGTTTAATAGGTTTTTAACAACGCTGGTTACTACGATATAGAACAGGATCATCCGAATGTGAAAAATTGTCTTGCCTCCTACTAGGCATATCAGACGATGATGAAATATCCATATTTCCAATTTTTCGATACACCAATGTCGAAATAACGTCTTGAAAATATCGATATTATCAATATCGATCAAGTCGAAATTCCACAGGACCTTGTTACTAGTGTTACTAGCATATATTCGTGATAAGAATAATGATGTCTAAGCTGAGAATAATTTATATTTTCGTGTTTTTGATAAATGAAAGAAATATCGATATTTATATTAACTAACAGTCAACATTTATATTAATGATTTTAAATTTTCATGTTACTTTATTGCATAAACTAATTTTCGATTTTGTGAAAAATTCGCAATAAATATCAATATTTATAATAATCTGCACACTAGCGACCTCTACGAGTCTGCTAGAAATCACCGTTAAACAGTGGTTGGTTTAATTTTATATCATGTTATGCATTGGCGGTTACATCAATGACATGTCAAAACAATATCAAATTTCGATGTCCGTATCTTGATATTATAGAAAATGAAATTATCGATAAATATCGAATTTTGAGGCCGATATATCGATAATTATCAATATCGATATTTTTTGACATGTCTGCTTCCTACTAACTTTACATGATTAAGACAATCTTAACGAATGTGGGAAACCTCTTTTACTTATATAATAATTTATAATTTATCTTGTCTTTTGTATTTTTTGGTCTCCATATAACGCGGTACGAATGATGTGATTTGTGCTAATTCTGAGTTTCTTATAACGCGGTTTAAGAGGCTAATAAGCCAGCTGTGCCCAGTTAAATCCGAATTTGCAGATTGTAATTCACAAAAGGCTTGCTCCCTGACTGACTCCCTATAACTTTTTGTTAATTACGCATATTCTTCTTTATCCTATTATTAATATAATTGTCCCCTTTGAAATGATATAGATATCAAATTGATACCATGATTCTGAAGTCTGTGTTTCAGGCCTTAAACTTAAGCATATATTTTGTAAATGTTCACGATTTCTCTTCCCAATTATACGACTATCAAAAATTGAATGTTTGACTATTCAAAGTCTAAGGATTTGCTAGAAAATCTCATTTGTCTTTCTCAAAAAAGTGGCTTTCTTTAATATAATCATAAATTATTTTCAGAGATAAATGATTTTAGCAACTAAAATTTCCTCTTAAATGGCAAGGTATTATCTCATAAACAATTGCGCGCATAAACACTCGCCAAATCGCAAATATGACCTTAATTCGCAAAAAACGATCCTATGCTACGAAATACGATAAAAAAATGTTTGCGCCAACTGCGAGCACGTGATAAAAATACTCTCTTCGAATACCCGCACTGATAAAAGCACAAAATCCCAAAGATCAAAATTGTTACTACGTTAAATTCAGATTTGAAGCAGATCTAAAAATAGATTCAGGTCAAAATCATGCAAAACGTATGCGAACTTTAACACTACCACGAAAATTGTCAACAACATATTTGTTAAGCTAGTGTGCTTAATCACCACGATTATCCTGTTTGCGGGGAGTCGAATCTAATCGGACTCTGCGAGTCCCCTGCTAGTAATGGTGACGCATACTTAAGTCGAGTCGGCGCGCGCAGCCAGTTCAGTTGCATTTTGCCATCGCGTCAGGCACGACTTCTGTATTATTTTACCTTTTTCGAAAACTGGTTCGAAGCCTTGCCCGCCGATACAACCAAGCAACTTGTGCGAAATTCACGTAAAATGTAAGTTGTCAGACTTAACTTAAGTGCGATAAGTACATAAGTACACTTGTATCAGCACTATTTGGCTGGTAAACGTCGCAAAAACAATTCAATGCAAGTGATCATTCAACAAATTATTAACAATTTGACGAAATTCGCGCTTTCTTAAGTGTGATAAGTAATGCTTCAATCACGCTCAGTATGCGTGATCAGCGCGTGTGTAGCTGAGTAACTGGCTGAGTAAATATGGGTTATCCATTTGGACTTTGAGCTCGCTCTTTGTTGCTGCCTCAGTAGACGTAGGAATATGTTTTTTTTTTGTTTTTAACGCTGTGCGCATTTTTCTCAGGTGCGTTAACTTCAATCGACCTGCGCTAAGTCACGTTCCAATCATGCCTTTACCTTGAGATGACAGGCACGAGTTTGTTGTGTCTAGCTTGTTGTGATTTTTATTACACCTATCTCGTATCTCGGGTCGAATATTTGCGCACCGTGTGTTTGCTCCGTGCTCACTTAGCATAACTAGTTTAAGTAAACATTGGTTTAATGGCTTCAAGTCAATGTAAAAATGTTTAGCAACAATTCTAAGGTTGATTAAATTTCAAAAATATACGTAAAATTAAATTTAACTTTCTATGCTCTGCTTCTAATCCTAGTTTCGGTCTTAATTTCGGCATAATTAGAGTACTTCCGGTTTTATTCCCAGATTTTCTTTTTTGTCGTGGTTAGCAGGACAGTTACTCCTCCAAATGATATAGATATCAAGTTGCTATCTTGAAACTGAATTGTATATAAAGTTTGGTAATTTCCCAAATATTCGCCTATTTTGAATATAGTTTTTCATTTTTCCCAAGTTAATGCATTTCCGGTTATATTCCCCAATTTATCCTTTCCTCATTATATATAGAATACTTACTCTTTCAAATGATATAAATATCAAATTGTTATTTCGATGCTGAATAGTACATAAGCATCTTTTAAGTTTGGTAACTTTCCAAAATTTCGCCTATCATAAATATATTTGATTGTTTTTTTTTTAATTTAATGCATTTCCGGTTATATTCCCCAATTTCACCTTTCCCTGCTATACATAGCATATACTCTCTTTCAAATGATATAGATAGCAAACTGATATCTCAAACCTGAATAGTATATAAGAGGCTTTAAACTTTGGTCATTTTCCAAAATTTCGCCTATCATGAATATATTTTTAGATTTATGTTCTCAATTTAATGCATTTCCGGTCATATTCCCCAAATTTTACCTTTCCTCATTATATATAGAATACTTCTTCTTTCCAACGATATACTTAACAAGTTATTATCTCGAATCTGAATAGCACTTAAGCGACTTTAAAGTTTGGTAACTTTCCAAAATATCGCCTATCATGAATATGTATTTTTTATTTTTCCCAATTTAATCTATTTCCGGTTATATTCTCAGGTTTCATATTTCCTCATTGTACACCGAATACTTCTTCTTCTAGATGATATAGATATCTAGTTGTTACCTTGAAGCTGAATAGTATAAAAGCGGCTTTAAAATTTGGTAACTTTCCTAATATTCGCCTATTTGGAATGCATTTCTTGATTTTTCTCCATTGAATGAATTTCCGGTTGTTTCCCCCCATTTCTCCTTTTCTCATTATACATAGAATAGTTCCTCTTTTAAATGATATAGATATCAAGCTGTTATCTCGAAGATGAATAGCACATAAGCAGCTTTAAAGTTTGGTAACTTTCCAAACTTTCGCCTATCATTAATATGTTTTTGGATTTTCCTCAATTAAACGCATTTCTGGTTGCATTCCCCAATTCTTTCTTTCCTCATTATACATAGAATACTTCCTCTTTCAAACGATATAAATATCTAGTTGTTATCTCGAAGCTGAATAGTACATAAGCAGCTTTAAAGTTTGGTAACTTTCCAAAATTTCGCTCATCATGAATATATTTTTTAATTCTCCTCAATTGAATGCATTTCTGTTTATATTTCCCAATTTTACCTTTCCTCATTATATATAGAATACTTCTTTTTTCCAGTGGTATAGTTATCCAGTTGTTATCTCGAATCTGAATAGTGCATGAATGCCCCTAATGTTTGGTAACATTCCCAAAAGTAGATAGATAGATACCTTTATTGGCATTCTGTTCCCCATAGTTTCACACATCCCCATAGTTTCATACAGCCCCATTATACAAAATCTTTCCGTACTTAACCAAAAGTAAAATCAATCTTTTTTTAAATTTTCAGTAATTTTTGCGTCGACCGAACACATTTTCCTCTCCAGTTGGCCACAAAATAGAATGATACATAGTTCTGGAGACTGCCTTGGCATCCGCTACCGAATTTGCAGTCTGCACCAAACGTGGAAGTGGTTGCATCAAACCCTCGACGTGCACGATTATCTCATTTCTATGCAAGCGGCGCATAAAAACGTCTCCGTAACCTTCGCCCAATAAGACAACTATACAGAGTACCTTACTCAAGGCACAACAGCTACAACTTTTCTACATTGTCAGAAAAAAAAACAGACAAAGTGATATAAAACAGACTGATTAAACGTTTAAACAGCAATTGAAAAGACAAAATGGCGCTCGTTCCACGAATGCAAACCATCGCCAACTCGGCACGTCACTTCACGATGCGTGCGATGAAGCAGAATGCACAAAAGGCGGTCTTCATTTCGCAATCTAACGATATCTACACCAACTTAGCTTTGGAGGAATGGCTGCACAAAAATATGGACTTGACGAAGGTGAACATCATGCTCTATTATCAAAACGCTCCCTGTGTGGTGCTTGGCAAGGAGGGTAATCCTTGGTTGGATGTTCATACGACCAGCCAGAAGATCCCGAATGGGGAAGATGTTGTCACTTTGGCGCGTCGTCCTGCTGACGCTGGTATTCAGTATCATGATGAAGGTCTCATGAATTTTACTTTCTTGGGTGAAGGTGTGACACCTGAGTATAACCTCGGGGTGATATCAAGGGCAATCTTCCGGAAGTATGGTGTTTCCGTTAAGGATAATAACAAGAACTTATGTTTCTATGATATGGAGGTCAGTAAATGTTTTAAAATTCAATATATAGCATATTAATGGAGATATTTTAATATTTTACCTAAGAAAATATTCACTATTACTATTAATAATAATAAATATATTTTAATGGCTATCGACCTTTAAGGTCTTTCCGCCGATATTACTATTATTAAACTGTAAAATTTCAAATTTCAGTTAACCGCAAATGGCGAGAACGTACAAGCCGAAAATAAAGCCTCATCTTATCAAAATTGCACCCTCCACGTTGATGTTAACAAGAAGAACATGTTCGATGTCCTGGGAAATGAGAAGGTAAGCATGTATTGCAAAATGTCGACCAAAGTTCATGAAATATTTCCGATTCACATGTGGTCAACCAATGGCGACCTTGCAATCCCGGTCGTTCCAAACTTATCTACCATCACTTATCACTTATCACGAAGCATGAAATTATTTCAGAAATTGTTGCTTGTTTACAATCGTTACGAGTGCGTGACTTTAAAATGCAATAACTTTCGCTTTTGCATCATCCAAAAGCTTTAAAAACATGATAAAATATTTACTCGATTTTATCATGTCATTAAGCCAATAATTGCACGAGTAAATCTGATAAAAATTTAGGTTTTGAGTATTGTCTTAATTAACTTAAACTTCCTTAGATGAATGCCAACCATCTAAATCTCAAAGAAATCGCACCGAAAGCATCCACTTCCGCTCTGCTCTCCGCCATCGGCTGGGAGTACATGCGCTCGGTACAAAATGGCAGCCGAATCCAAGATGGCGGTGAGGATTTGGCGCGCCAACAGCGCGGCTTCCAGATGATCAATCCGACCGACAAATGGTTCCCAGGTTTGGCCTCCATCCGCGATCGTTTGATGCAATGGCAGTGGTGTTTCGGTGTCACGCCGAAATTCGCCATCTTCCGCAGTTTCCAAGTCCCACAAGCTTTGTTGAACAACCCCACCGACTCCAACGAGTTACGCGTCAAACTCGACGTGGAAAACGGCAAAATCTGCGATATTTCCTTGGTGGTGCCACCCGGTCTATTGACCAGTGGTTTCACTGGCGAGGCACAGATTATTACCGACATTCGCGGCGAGAAATTCTCGGCGGAAACCCTGCAAAAGATCGAGCGTTTTCTCGGTCTTCAAAAGTGCCACAATGCGCGTGAGAAGTTCGTCACCGAGTGCGTCAAAAAGGCGATGGTTATCTAAATTTCGTATTTTAGCCCAACTTACTTAACTTATTAGAAATAGGTGGTGGGATTCTAATTTTAATGTGACTTAAGTTAATCGAACATTGAAAAAATATATAACAAAACTCACAATTAGAAGTAATATGTTCCGCATTATTTCTAACGTCTTCATCTTAAAAAAATCAAATAATCGTATTTTTAAGGAAAGTTTTCTTTGAGAAAACTTGATCTAAACCTTTTCTAAGAAAATGTTTAAGAAACAATTGTAGTTTGTCTTTGTTTATCTAGATTTTAAGTTTTAGCTGTTGTGCCTTGGTATTCTTTGTTTAATTGTGTTAATTTAAGTAGCTTTACGTATTACTTATTGTATTTTTAGATAATAAAATTGTTAATTTAAATTTGACAACCCATTTTTACAAAATACGCTCTTTTTCATGATAACGGCGTGTTTACTACCCGAGATTCAACCTAAATGCTCTTTGTTGCCTGCAAACAATGGGGTGGGGGTTCCTGAGGGGTCGATGACTATGGATGTCAACTTTTCACGAAGTATCGATACTTTTTTGGTACAGTTACTTTTGAAACACCGATACTCCGGTTCGATACTTTGATAAGTATCGAAAATTAAAGTAAAAGCCAATAAGTATCGTCACGTGGTATCGATACCGATATTTTTTTTGACATCAGTATCGATGACATGTTAACACTTAATTTAACAGGCATTATTTGTACCGTCGTATTCATATAAAAATGTGGAAAAAATATTCGAATCAAATAATTCTCACATTTCATAACGTTTTCGCAATCAGGACATGGACACGCAAGACGAAAATATTGAATTTCGCTATATTTAGTGTAATTATTCGAATACAATTAACATACATTTATATTAAAAACAACGAGATTGATTTATACAGCTCTCTTTCTTTCTCTCATATTTCTCATCATTTTATTGATTCTCTTCATCTCATGCATCATCCATCAGTGAAAAGAAAAACAAGCCCCGTCGAGCTGTTGTTCTCTCCCATTTCAACATCATTATTCCTCAATTATATCAGTTCAAAAAATGTAAATTTAAATTCGGGGGCAAATTGGCTTAAATAGTAAAATCGTGTTTTTCTTGCTCATATCCCACCAAAATTGATTCATTATCATCTTGTGCATGTTTTTATCAACCGCTTTGACATTCAATTGGAAGCAATTGGTTCGAATAGGAAAAAACGCCTCATATCTCGCAATACGGCGTTGCGACTTTGCAAAAATCACAAAATTCGCGTAAATTGGGTGGGTGCGTATTTCAAAAAATAATAATTAAATTTCAAGAAAAACACTTGATAACAAAAGTGTTATTACGCAGGAAAAATTACAAACATCCGAACATCGTTTAATAAAAATATATAGATGTTTCAGTATGTACTGAGAAATGGTCGACGCAATCGAAAAAAAAAAAACGTAGTAAAAGAGGAGACACAACAAATGGTAAAAATTCGAGAGGAAAATCAAAACGTTCGAGGAAGGCGCGCAGTCTTTGGGCAACAAGACAAACACACAACAACAACAACACACAGATGAGGAAAAAATCATTCAATGTACAACTTTTCTTCTTGTATATAATAATTGGCAGTCGTATAAACATTTGGCGCCCCCCTTTCATCATCATTCAGAAATGAAAACAGTTAACGTCGTAATTATGCAACCAGCACAACGTTAAAAATCACATTTCAATAATTTTTAATCAATATCCTTCAAATTTTCAAATTCACTTTTTCTGAAAACCTTAATTTTCTGAGTAAATCAATAAAACAGCAGCATTCTAATAAAAAAATAACTACATTTACTGCAAAAGTTATGACTTTTATTCATAATTCCACTTCCCAAATATGCTGGTTGCATACGTACAACGCCAGAGCTCCCTTTTTTTTTCGCTCCATTTCGCTTCGAAACAAATTTGGTATGTTGATTTCCATAAATTTTAGAAATATATATATTATGCGTACGTAAATATTATGTTTTAAAATAATAGCACTGTTTAAATGTGTTTAAAAAAATTGTTTACAATATTTATATAGTGTTCCATCTTCAGCTTTAGTGATTTCTTTATGTATTTTATGCTTGTTTTATATTTCGATGATATTCTAAAAGAATCTTTAAAAAAGTGTCGCTTTGTTTTTTTTTGTAACTTTTGTTTTTACCCCGTTTGCCCATTCAACAAGTTACACTCTTCTTTTTTCTTTATCCTAAAAATGACATTATTTTTTGCCCACTGAGCACTCCGTGTGTCGTATATTCGCAAAGATATATAAACTATATATAAAATAATAATAGTTTTTGCAATCGATCTTGGTTCGCGGATACTCGAAAATGAAACACCGTTGAATAACGCGCCATTTTGTTTGCAATTATCTGTTATTCGTTTGCAATTATTAGTAAATTGTATTTTCGGACAGATTTTATTGTTTTTTTTTTCTTCTTCCTAGTTTATATGGCGGCGTCGATTGCAGATTGCAGTTTCGTATGATTCTTTCTTTTTGTTAATAATATATTCTTGTATGTATACTTTATACTTAAGAAAAAGATTGTGTTGTGTTTGCATGTTACTTTCTTCTTTTTGGCTTTGCGGAGTTTTAAAGAAGCGCACAGAGTGATTTCTTTTTCTGCTTCTGTTTCTTTTCCGGTGATTTTTTGTTGATTTGTCGGACTAAGTCAAAGAATATCTGCGAAAGACAAATAGACAATATTGTTACAAACAAACACAATAGCATATGTGTGTGTATTAGTATAATGTACAATGAGCTTGTAATGCAATACATTTTTCACGAGTATGACAAATTGTGGAACGGGCCGAAGGCGAGTGCTGCACGTCATACGAGTGAATACTGTGCATTACATGCGAATTGAATATTATATTTTTTCTACGACTATTATGTGTGAAAATAATAATGATTAGCTTTAGTTTTTCTCTTTGTTGATAAACATTAATTTTCTGTACAATAGTTACATGAATAGAAAAATAAAAGTATTGAATAGACAAATCTAGTTTGATTGTTTCATCCATGGCCTACCATTGTTATTTCGACGCAGCTGCACCGAGAGGGGTGATTTCGGCACGGATTTCTATTCAATGCAAGGCGGAATTATAGGAATCATTACCACATTGTTAACTCAGCAAAATAGTAAGCCATAAAAAGTTTAAAGATACATATGGTATTTCTTAATAAAAATAATACTGAAATGTATTCATCTACTAGTACTATTATGATCAGCCGTAGACTGTTAATGTCTACTAATATCTAATAACTAACTGGAAATCGTTAATATGTTCATATTATAAAACAGGAGTTGGGAATTAGTAGACTATGCTTTTGCTACGTCAATAATTTCTTAATTAAAACGATGCTGAAATATGTCCATTGTGCAAGAGGAGTAGAAAAGTGTATACATATGAAAGTGTGTTATCAAATAACATTATACAGACAAGATTTCTGTAACTCATACGAATGAGGAAAGGGCATTCCATGGGTGTTGTACACTATACTTTTCCTACGACTACTATGTGTGAAAATGATAATTTCTTACTCAAAACGATACTGAAATGTGAACATTCTACAAAAGGAGTTAAAATGTGTGTTGAAAAACGTGCTATGAAATAACATTATACTGAAAAGATGACTCTAACTCATTGGAGTGAGGAAAGGGCATTCCATGCTAGTTGTACACTATACTTTTCCTACGACTAAGTGTGAAAATAATTTTAAGAAATGAAAATGAAATTTTGATTGATTATGATCAAAATGATGCTAAAATGTATGCCTTATTCTGCAGAAGTAGAAAAAAAGTGAAGTATACGTATTAGAGGATGTATTATCAAATAACATTATTCAGACCGTATTACTGTTAAGCTTATAATGCTCTAATGCTTTCTAGAATATTTTTTATCAATATAACCTTGAAAACTTTGAAATTATCTTACCAGGAATGTCTCAATTGTCCAACAGGAATTTGAATGAAACTTTTGGTTCGTGCAGTACATATATAGAAATGTGTTAGCGGGATTTTACGCCGTTTTGAGCAGTTTGACCAAAAAATATTCAAAGTTTGGTATATATTGGTTTAACAGCAGTATTCGCGGTATAACGTGGCATACCGTCAATACGCCTGCATGCAGACCGACCTTGGCGTGAGTAAACGCGCGCGTTTCAAAACTTTGAAAGTTTTTTTGGGCAAACGGCATAAAATCTCTTTAACACAATTTATTTCTATATATGTACTACACGTACAAAAAGTTTCATTCAAATCCGTGTTGGACAATTGAAACACTCTCCTTGTTAACCAAAGAATAGTATTATCGGAGTGTGCCTATCGTCTATATAAAGGCTTACTTTTTTAGCGATAAATAAAAGTGTAAGAGGTACTCACGTCGATAACATTGATTTTCGCTTTGGCGGAGGTCTCCATGAAGGCACAGTTAAACTGGCGCGACAAATTGATGCCCTGCTCTTTCCCAACGACGCGCTCCTCCTCCAAATCACATTTATTGCCGACCAGCACCATGGGGACGTCGTCCGTGTCCTAAAAAGCAATCACGCTCAATCAATAAATAATCTTCCAACTACCTCAACTCTCCATATTATAAAAATACTCACTACAACTTTCTCACCTACATTTGTGCATACATACTCACCGTATTTTCTCACACAAACATTAGACACATCCAAACATTCAAATTCTTTAACACGGGTAACAACGAAAAAACAGCATTTGATAATTACATGGAAACTAGCAACCAAATAACCGGAAGTGCGATAACACACTTCCTACGCAGATCTATTATGACCACCATGCCAACTTGAAACTTTGAAGCAGAATACGTTAAAAACGTACAAAACATTACCACCAACCTTGACTCGTAGAATCTGCTCTCGAAGATCTTGCAAGTCGTTGAACGTCGATTGCGCTGTTATCGAGTACACTAGGATGAAACCCTGTCCGTTTTTCATGTACAGATCACGCATTGCTGTGAATTGTTCCTTGAAAAGACACACGCATTAATTAATAATGCTGATAAATACTTAAAAGTAACGTTTAAAAAATTAAAAAATACGTAAATTAATAATAAGAGGTTCAAACACTTACTGTGCCGGCAGTATCGAGAATTTCGAGCATACACTGCTGCCCATCAACCTCCACCTGCTTCCGGTAGCTGTCCTCGATGGTCGGATCATACTTCTCGACGAAGATGCCTTGCACGAACTGCACGGTGAGCGCCGACTTTCCGACACCGCCCGAGCCGAGCACGACTATCTTGTACTCGCGCATGGTGTGGACTTTTTACGAAATGAAAAATGTACGAATGTATATTATGATGACGGTGCTTGTGTGCTACTAGGAGCAAGTGCGTGCCGGACGAGATACGAGATGCTGTTCGCCTGTTCGTTAGCAGGAGAGCGACGAAAATGCGTCCCAAATAAGCTGCAAACAACGACAAACAAACGCTTATTTATCATCAGAGCGCCGGAGCATCGTGCGTCCAAACACATATATTACACGACACCACTAGCTGCTACAACTACTGTACTTTTAAATTGATGACTCAAACAATTAATTTCTACGTTCTATGACTACATCCACTCTTGCTAAACACGACCTAAACGCCTGTGGTTTTCACTAACCACACGCGAATGTTTTCAGTTATTTTTTCGGACAGGATCAGTATAGTTCTCTAACCGGATGTTAAACGCTACTCAATTTTGCAACCTTTGAAACAATGATTTTTTAGTTTGCAAATATTTAGTGTTAACACTAGAAAATGTGTGCGTTCGACACATTAACATTAATGTTAACACAAGCTAAATGTTGAATTTACCATTCAAATGCCTAATTTCTTAATGAAATCACAACTAAATCGAAGGAAATCCTACGTTATTCTATTTCTATCAATATAATTCAGACTATTTACCTCTTTTTCGAATGAATAAAACGTGAATTCCTGAATTGTGAGCGTGATTCACGCCTCCTGAATCACCGTGCACCGTCTAAGCGCCTTCCAAAGAAAAAACAACCGCATCCAAGAAAGCAAGCGGCACCTCGTTATATTTCAACTTCCAGCGTGCGCGAGCGTCGCTCTCATGGCACTGCAAAACACAAAAATGATTAAGCTGCTATCAGCGTGTGTGCGTACGTCTGCGCCCGCATATTTCATGAGTAAACGCGAAAATTTCACGTTGTGAGACGCATAAGGATCTCCCGAGTATTTCTTCTCGAACGCCGGTGGATCGATCGCTTACTCACCTGGTTTGCACCTGGGGGACCGACGAGCGTCTTCGTCGAGCTGGAGGCAACGGCGTGCCGATAACACAAACGGGCGATGGCCGAGTGACGGCGCCGAAACACTCACACACGCGCGCACTAGCTGCTTAAACCACTCACACACCCTCACGCAGAGAAGGGGAGGCTGCAACGCTGTAGGTGACGGTTTCCAGGCGGGTTATCGACGTGCACGCAATGTTTATCGGCGGCGGTAGCGACTTGTGGGCGCACTCGTCGGCGAGGTGCGAGCTCTGTTTGCTCGTGCTTACGTCCGTCTGTCGATTTTCGAAGCGCTTTGCAAGCGCAACAGCGCCAGCAAACCTTAGTGGCTGATTTTCGAATTAAGAGTTAACATCACTGTTGCCAACTGGAAAAACTCAAAATTTCCTACTAAACATGAAATTCTAAAGATATTTTTAATAAAATACTTGAAAATTGAATTTAAATAACACAAAAATAGGCTGATCAATATTTTTTTGTAATTGTAAATGTTATTTATAATTTACTAAAAATATACTGTGAGTCATTGTTACCACACCCCATGAGAAATTGCAGAAATCTGTAATTGAAAAAATTGTACACATTTCTATTTCATGCAACGACATCTATTTTTGTTTTAACAAACTAAATGTTTGCTAATAAAAGCGAAAATCGCAGAAATTGTTTAAAAAATCAAAAATTGCTGAAGAGGATCGGGTCCGACCGATATCACGTAACGGCAAAATGCGGAACTAAAACGGCAAATTCAAACTTTGTTCTAAAATATTTTCTAACCTTCTAATCTGCATGTTACAAAACGCCCATCCATGTTTTGATCGATTCCTCATTAAATATAGTTTGCTTTGATATGCACATTTACGCCTAAATGTAGGGTAATTATTGAGATATTTATCGTGTATAAAACGTCTTTTCCGAGAAATATAGAGTTTTATGTTTTTCATTTTTTTTTCATATTTCGCATATTGCCAAGATTTTAAATCATGTTGCAATGGATGTTTTTCATTTGATTACTTAGAACTGATATTATAACTCATGAAAGTTGAGTCTAATATCGTCGATGATTTCACTGACTTATAATAGCTTATTGCTATGCTAAAAAGAGTGGAGAGGTATATGAGCAAAGGCAGTTGGGTATAAATGTGAGAAAAACGAAATGGATAGTCTGTAGAAGACCTGGGGGCGGAGGAGTATGGATGAGTTGGTATGCATGGGAGAGAAATTGGGAACGGTGACTGTGTTTAAATATTTGGGGTTCCCCATTAGCTCCTCAGGAGTATGGAAGAATCACGTTGGGTGTGTACAAGCGAAAACTAAGTTTGCATGGAGAGTGCTTAAATGCAGAGGGGGAATGTATAGAGTAACAACTGGGAAGTTGCAATAAAACTTTGGGATTTATGTGGAGGTATGTTGCATGCTGTATGGAAAACGTTAGAAAGGGACCTGGTTCTTGAAGGACTTGATGTGGTTGGAAAGATCCACTCCAGGGTACATCGTGCTTCAGGAATCAGGTAGAATGAGTCTTCAGTAGGAGGCAGTGATGAGAGTGATTAGATATGAGAGTCAAGTGGCACGAATAACGGATGATAGATGGGTTAAGCATGTGTGTGTGTGTGTGTATGGTGTGTTAGACGAGGGAAAAGTCAGTGGAAAGAGAATAGAAGAATGGCATACGAGCCTATAGGTATGTCTCAAGAGCTGGTGGATAATTATCTGGAGGACGGGGAAATGGTGGAACAGTTGGTTAGGGTGACAGGACTAGATGTGGAAAACCAGATGAGACAAGCTTAAAATCAACCTTTATTGGCATATCTTCTTAGCTTATCCACTTTCCTTCTTCTATCTCTCTAGAACTATTTAACAAACTTAACAAAACATTAAATATGGCACAATAAATACAATAAATACACCTTCACTCTTCATTCCTGTACACTCTCCCGCCTCGTAAGCATCCCCAGTCGATCCTCTCGTCTCCTTTACTATCGCGGACACCCTGGCGCCCCCCTCTCCCTTTTCTCCTAACCACCCCACGATCACATTCCTTCCCTCTCGCATATCTCTCGCCCATTCCTGATTCATTCCCATGCATCATTCTCCTGCTAAATGCTCCCACGTATTCCATCCCTCCTCGCATAGTACACACTTTCTGAACTCGTCTCCCATCCACACTTTCCGTCCTCTCTTCCGAACCACACCTTGCACGTGCCGTGCAACGTGGCTAAAATAAATAACAGTTCGTATTTTGGGAACATGGCGCTGAGAAAAGTCGAGAAAAAATCTATGGCATGAGCGAGATGTGGATCAGAAGAGAGAATGGATGAATGAAGAATATAAGAGGTGTGAATTAAAGAATGTTTCAGAATAATTGAAGAATGTGTGCGTCAGTTGGGAATGGAAGAAGACTGTGTGGGCAAGTTGTTAATTGAGAAAGGGGGAGAAGGTGGCGATCATTGTGAGGATGATGGTAAAGAAGAAGAAGAGTAGGGATTGGCTGGAGACGGGGCATCGTTGTTTCATTCCGTTTTGCCTATGTCATTTCTGAGTCTATTAATATTCTGAGTCTAGATGTATTAATTTATTTGAATTTTTCTTACTTTTATGGATTTTATTTTTGTTTTTATTATTATATTTTTGAAGTCTATTGACTGTAATGCTATTTTACTATCAGTTTTAAATTTAATCGGACATTTCAATTAATAATGGCCCGTTTTGTCAGATTTTTTTAATGTGGCTTTTTATGGTTTAATATTTGCAGTAATTATTTCGGACATCTGCACAGTTGTGCACATTAACCTAATGCAGATTAAAACTTAATTAGAAACTGAAAGCGTTACATAATTCGTCCCTTCGCGTGCGTCGCCGTCGGCCCCCTTTTTTGATAGTCCCCTGCGCTCGTCCCGAGTCGGGAATGGAAAAATGCGTAATGAATGTAATGAGCGACCCCGTCGAAAACACGGCGAATTGCGCCGCCAACTGCTCAGCTGCTATTTACGCGATTTAATAAATTCTAGCCGGCGTAGTAACATCGTAAAACGCTGCCTATCAAGACTGCTATAAATCAGCTCGCCTGCATTGCATCAGGTTATATTATATGTTACACTCTTTTAGGTCAAAAGAAGTTATTAGATTATATGCTGTCATTTAGAATATCTGCAAAGCATTATACAACGTAACCTAAATCTTTTCGATGTATACCTCAAGTTATATGCTTTTGAGACTTTGCTATTTTAGGTAGTATAAGTATGTAAGTTTAAGTATTTAGGGTTTTAAAAGGTTATTCAATCTTAGGTTAGGTTAGATTTTAGGGTTATATTCAATTTTGGTTGATTTAGGTTAGGTTTAATATACAAAAATAGATGCAAGCTAACAATAAGTATAAAACGAAGGTGAATCATGTCTTTTATGAGTCACTTTCGCTTTCAGCAAGGTGCAAAAGCAGATTGAGAATGAGTCCCGCACTGATCAAGTCGGCTGCAACGCGCGCAAAAGTCGAGTTTCGGCAGAGGAGCCACAGCGGCCCCGAACGCCTGCAAAGTTCGTAGATCTATTGATTTTTCGCGAGAGTTTGGCGCGCAAACCGAGTTGGCTGGTGGCGGCTGGTGGCAACGGTGCGGTGGCATGGCACGGCGGCACAACGCGGACTATTTCGGCGCGGCAGCGGCATATACATCTTGTATATATGTTGCCACATTGCCACAAATACTCAGCGTTATTCACATGTCATTCACACTATTCAAAGATTAGATTTAATTGTAAAAGATGTTGAAAGAATTTGCTGATGTTTTAAAAAGGAATGCGTTGCCAGAGAGATGGTTTTAACTAAGGCCGGTGGAAATTTATCAATTGAATAATTGAATTTCACTGTGAGCCGAGTGTTTTGTATGCAAATGTAATGTTGTAACAGCCGCGTGTCACACTCAAAGTGCAGTTATAATCGATTCTCTCGATGGGGGGCGGGCGGCAGCGGTAGTGGTCGCGGCGCGGTGGTGGTAGTGGTCTGTTAGGAAATGGTGGAGGTGCCGGGCGGCAGCCGAGCGGATAAGGTGGTGCAGTCACAGTAGGTGAATAGAATGAATAGAACGAAAGAGAAAATAAAGCGGGAGACAAACAGGAAGAGATGAATAGAAAAAAATGAAAGAGAAAAGAGAGATAGAATACGGATAAAAGGAGAAAGAATGAAAAAAAAAACGAAGACAGAAAAAGCTACGTGGAAATATAATAAAAATAAAGAGAGAAGGGCATATAGAAAACATGAAAAATGACAAAGATATATTGTAACCAGCAAAGACACATGAAAAGCATGTGAGAGAGAGGGAGATCAATTTAAGCAAAGAAAGAGACAAAAGTCAATGTGAAAAGGTAAAAAGAGAGAACGGAAAGTTAGAAAGAGAGGGGGAGAGAGTGAGCGGAGCGGTAGGTAGGAGGACATCTATTAATGTTTTCCTGCTTGCCGCCACACGGTCTTTTGTCTCAACGCCGCTTGCCGCCTCCGCCTATGCCATTGCCGCCACACAGATAGCTAATTATTCGATGGCAGTTTCTACCGCCACACCGCCCAGCTTTGGCCGCAAACAAAAGGCGCACATAACTTTCGCGCAATGACCGATGACCTGTTTTGCAGTGTGGTCTCGGACGCCGCCCCCCTTCAACTCTTCTCCCCCCCTCCCCCACGTTAGGGGCGGTAAAGCGCAAATTTCGTTTCCTAAAATAATTCGCCAAAAATTAAATTAGTCATCACGTGAATGTTTGCGTATATTTTGTAAAAACACTCAGTGGTAGAACTAAAATATTTCAAATTAATATTTCATACGGAATAATGGAAATAGGACTGAAATTCATATTTTGCAGAGATAGTAGATAATAATAATAAAAATAATAAAAAGTCCGTAAAAACTTTGCAATAATCGTAATAAAAAAATGAATGAAATTCGTACTAAAAAAATAAGCCAGGTGTTATTCGCGGTTTTTAATATCATTAATTTTTTTTATTGATGCGCGGTACCTGACTTAACATGATCTTTGAAAGCTAAATTCCTTAAGTTTATCGGATATGTGTTAAGCAAGACTTACCCCAAAGTCTCTGTTCACAAGATACAATGTTCAGCACCACAACGTCTTTATTAGAACAAAATGACACGAACACAAATAACAACGTAACAAACACTCGACAAACTCATTGACAGTGGAGGAGAAAAAGACCGAGGGCTGCGCGTCTTAAAAACAGTAGCGGTACAAAGACCGCCTCTCTTAGGCAACCAACTCAACACTAGGTTTGTCTTCATTGCTTCATAATAGGCCATGTCTCGTTTGTTTTAAAAATTAAATTAGTCATCACGCGAATGTTTGCGTATCTTTTGTAAAAATACGCAAAAGTACAACTAAAATATTTCACATTAATACTTGACATGGTGTTCGCGCCACCGGCACTTTTGGGGAATTTTGTTTGTTTGATATTTAAGTTGATAGTGCTGACCCTTAAGTCGCGCATGCTCACCAACCCTATTGCCTGTCAATTGGCGCTTCTTGTGCCGAAGAGTTTATAAATAAAGTTAGTTTTTATCCAGCATTGCACCGAGTAAGTACGTTTTTAACCTCTCCCGTCGACGTGTCTCGAATCTTGTTTTCGTTTTTTCCACGTGTTTATTCTGCTGGTGAATTCGACAAAGCCCTTTAGATGGAGCCCCGCGACCTTACAAATCTCGGGGTAATAATTTTAAGACAAGCCGCTTATGCGTATTTTCACATGGAATAATGGACATAGGAGTGAATTGCATATTATGCAAAGGGAGTAATAAGCAAATCTTGGTGTCCGTAAAAATGTTTCAATAGTCGTAATAAGAAAAAGACTAACGTAGAATGTAGTTTGGTAAAAAAAACATAAGCCAGGTGTTACGCGATATTCGCGGTTTTTAATATCATCAATTTATTTCCCGGTGATGCGCGAGACCTGACTTAACATGATCTGTGATATGTGTTAAGCAAGACATGCCCCAACGACTTTGTTCACCGGGTTCAATGTCCAGCACCACAACGTCTTTATTAGAACAAAATGACAACGTAACAAACACTCGACAAACTCATTGTCAGTGGAGGAGAAAAAGACCGAGGGCTGCGCGTCTTAAAAATAGTAGCGGTACAAAGACCGCCTCTCTTAGGCAACCAACTCAACACTAGATTTATCTTCATTGTTTCACAGTAGGCCATGTCTCATTTGTTTTAAAAATTAAATTAGTCATCACGCGAATGTTTGCGTATCTTTTGTAAAAATACGCAAAAGTACAACTGAAATATTTCAAATTAATATTAGTTATGGAATAATGGAAATAGGAATAAAATTCATAATATGAAGAGATAGTAAGCAATAAATATTGGTGTCCGTAAAAATTTTACAATAATCGTAATAAAACAAAACTACACGAAAAAAAGTAAATCGGTGTCGGACACTTGTGACAAGCCCTTGTAAGTGGTATCATATAACAGCCGAGGCTAACTTGATAAACAAAATATTACTTAGTTTGCTTTGCTATTTGTTTCATTCTTCATTCTTTTGTTTTTGTTTTATTGCATGATCAATTGAAGGTGTGCCTTTCTAAGGTAGTGCAATAACATATATCGGTGTAATTTCTAGTTAATGCTTCAGGTATTTTAAATTCTTGTGTGTTTTGTTGGACGTGTTCCATTCTCTAGCGTTTTCGTTTAAATATCAAAATTACAGCAACCACGTATTCAACAATTTCGTGAATTTAAACGCAATACACAGTTAAGAACATAAATTTTGAGATGTCATTTATGTAAATAATGTTTCCTAAAATAATTCATCAAAAATTTAATTAACTCTAACAACACGAATTAAAAGTTAGTCCAACTAAAGAATATTTGAATTGAAACTTTTTCTGCCGTTGATCAAACAGTGGAGAAGAGTAATGGGTCTAGGTCTACGAATAAAATTTGCGCATGGTGCTGTGGGAATTGAGCGCTGTGAGGCAGTTAACAAACGCAAACAGAAGCAGGCTATCACTTCTGGCACACACATATTATCAAGTGAGGGTGGTTCGTTGGGTGGGGGCGGTGGTGTGGGCGGTTGGCGGCTGGCGGCACTTGAGGTTTCGGGACCTCTTTGCACCAGCGCGCCGCTTTGCACGAAGGCATTATAAATCAGTGCGGGCGGCCGTTGAGTTGTGGAGGCGGCGCGACGGCAACGGCGGCAGTATATGCAGAAGGGCGGCATATGTGTGATCACACTCCCTCCAAGTGGCGCAGAGTGTTTTAGCTAACGATGTTGGCGTACATAAATGTAAAACTTAATTCTTCGTGGTCCGCTGAGCATTTAGGTTGGTAAAAAAAAATGGATAGCCAAGCAGGTCAGATAGAAAAAACAAAAGGATCAGTTAAAAGGTAGAAGAATGTCGATAGAGATGGGTGGATAGAGGAGGATAATAGTGAATGAGGAGAAAAGAAAAGATGGAGAGAAAAGGAGGAAGTGTGATAAAGGGAATATGAGAGGAAAAGGAGAGGGGGAAAGTAGAGGACGGAAAATAAAAGACATCGAACTGAAACCATTCGTTTCCCAAAAATATGTGTACCTTTAGGTACAAGCCAATATTTAAAAACACGAATCATATTCTAATTCGAAGAAAGAAGCGACGCACCCTCAGATAGATAGGGGTATAAAACACTCCTTAGAAATTAACCCAACAAGAAGTAAATACGGTACCGCAAATTATCTTCCTCGGTAAGTTCAACGTTCCACCACAACTACTAGGTCTTTACATTTGACAAGAGGACACCGGACCCTGTGTACCCGATATGCGTTAAGCAAGACTTACCCCAACATCTCTCTGTTCACAAGGTATAATGTCGAACACTACAACGTCTTTATCAGAACACGTTGCACGTGCCACGCTTTTGTAGTGGTGCAATGCTACTAAGCGCACCTCGGTCATCTTAAGAATAGTGACGCTATAAACACCACCTAGCATAGGCAACCAACTCTACACTAGGTTCATCTCCATTGTGTCCTAGAAGACCCTGTCTCTTTTGCTTTGACAATTAAATTAGTCCTCACGTGAACGTTTGCGTATTTTTTTAAAAAGGTACAACTACTACTTCTTCTTCTTAATATTTGATATTAAATAATGAAAATAGGCATATAATTCATAATATGTAGTAATAGTGTTACGTGGTTGTTGCGGTTTATAAATAATTAATTTATTTCCCGTTGATTTCCCGGGACCAGACTTATCTGGAGCTTTTTTAAGCTAAGTTCCTTGAATTAGCCGGTGTGTTAAGTAGAAGGTTAAGTAGAGGGTGAAAGTAGAGGATGGAAAATAGAAGACATCGAACT
>JAODAC010018610.1:6868-99529 GCA_027575185.1 Mimaenictus wilsoni | reverse complement strand
TTTAAAAACACGAATCATATTCTAATTCGAAGAAAGAAGCGACGCACCCTCAGATAGATAGGGGTATAAAACACTCCTTATAAATTAACCCAACAAGAAGTAAATGCGATACCGCAAATTATCTTCCTCGGTAAGTTCAACATTCCACCACAACTACTAGGTCTTTACATTTGACAAGAGGACGCCGGGCCCTGTGTACCCGATATGCGTTAAGCAAGACTTACCCCAACATCTCTATGTTCACAAGGTATAATGTCGAACACCACAACGTCTTTATCAGAACACGTTGCACGTGCCACGCTTTTGTAGTGGTGCAATGCTACTAAGCGCACCTCGGTCATCTTAAGAATAGTGGCGCTATAAACACCACCTAGCATAGGCAACCAACTCTACACTAGGTTTATCTTCATTGTGTCCTAGAAGGCTCTGTCTCTTTTATTTTGACAATTAAATTAGTCCTCACGTGAACGTTTGCGTATCTTTTCAAAAAGGTACAACTACTCCTTCTTCTTCTTAATATTTGATATTAAATCATGAAAATAGGCATATAATTCATAATATGTAGTAATAGTGTTACGTGGTTGTTGCGGTTTATAAATCATTAATTTATTTCCCGTTGAATTCCCGGGACCAGACTTATCTGGAGCTTTTTTAAGCTAAGTTCCTTGAATTAGCCGGTGTGTTAAGTAGAAGGTTAAGTAGAGGGTGAAAGTAGAGGATGGAAAATAGAAGACATCGAACTGAAACCATTTGTTTCCCAAAAATATGTATGACTTTAGGTGCAAGCCAACATTAAAAAACAAACCAAATTCTAATTCGAAGAGAGAAGCGACGCAACCTCAGATAGATAGGGGTGTAAAACACTCCTTAGAAATTAACCCAACAAGAAGTACATACGGTACCGCAAATTATCTTCCTCGGTAAGTTCAACGTTCCACCACAACCCGTAGGTCTTTACATTTGACAAGAGGACACAGGGCCCTGTGTACCCTCTTCACTTCTATTATAACTGCTACCTCTCTCACTCCTTCTTCCTCACCATTCTTGGTTTTTGTCGCATCTTTGAAGAGATGTCTATTTATATGTAAACAAGTTGGCTTTGAATGGTGGCGAGCATGAAGTTGATTTACGTAGGAAAAAGTCAAAGGAACAAAGCTGAAGCCCCTTGTGCCCTTCCCCGCCCATTCTTCCTCTTCTCTCCTCGTTTTCAATTTGAACCACTCATCTCGCTAGCTTGGGCTGGCGAAAATGTGGGATAAATTCATCGCCTCGTCGTTTAATCAATCAATCCACTTTTCAATTAACTATCTATTCACTTAATTCCATGCATTTTTTATAGCCCCATTTTGGTGATTTAATAATCTATAAAATAACGGCGGAATATTATTATTTACGCTCTTAAATGGTTGCGAAGAGGTTATTTTGATGAGAGAGGTTGACAATTGAATTTGATTAAATTGATTTGTTTATTGGGACTGAGAATGATTTTATACAATATTATTACTTATTTCAAAGAATTGCCCTCGGATCTGGACTTTGTCCATTAAGTAAATAGCGCATTGTTTCGACGTAGATGGCGCTTGTTAATGCTTTAGACGCAAAGTAACATATGTTATAATGAATTTGGCAATTTAGTGTGAAGTTTTTGAATTACATATTTGAGAGCAAGCACTTAGCAATAATTTTTCCTAACTCATTCACACAACTACTATCAGACTGTATGATAGTAGTTGTGTAGTATTTGTACGACCCTAGACTAGGTAGCATTGATATATCAAAGAAAAACATGTATAAATTTAGCACAATTAATGAATTTACAAAGAAATTAATTAATTGAAATTGAAATTTATCACGGAAAGAGAAAATTTGAAGCCCCCGACCGGGTTCGAACCGGCAACCTTTGGAATACCGGCCCGACGCAGTACCAACTGCGTAGTTGGTTTCAAATTTTCTCTTTCCGTGCTAAATTTCAATTAATTAATTTATTTGCAAATTCATTAATTGTGCTAAATAATTACATGTTCTTCTTTGATATGTCAATGCTAGCTAGTCTGCGGTCGTTCAGATAAGACTGTAGGATAGTAGTTGTGTGAATGAGCTAGGAAAACTTATTGCCAAGTACTTGCTCTCAAATATGCAAAGTAATATGTTAAGATTCAAAACAGTGTCATTCACCATTATAATGTAACATCTAAAATGCTCCTAGGAAGGATCAGGATTAAGTGGATTTTAAAGGAAATAGTTTTTCTCATTTTAAACTTCATTGTTCGTTGCAAATAGACATATATCACTAATTATTGAGCCGTAATTGTCAGTTAAAGAAACAAATGGCTCAGAGTTTAATGGTAGATGGCGCTCCTCGTTAATGCTCCTAAACCGATCTAATTCCAAATATAGTGCACTAGAGTAGAGTAAGAATTGCATCTTTCACTAGAGTGCTTCGATGATAGAATGAAAGGATGAATGTAATGACAAATGCAGGGAATACGACAAGAAAAAGATAGATGGAGAGAGAGAGAGAGAGAAAGGTGGTTGTAGAAGGTTTTGTATAGTTGGTATGGTAGAGGAGTGAGAAGGAGAGGAGCAAATGTAGGATTGATGAGTCTGCGACGGCGGCGGCGCGGGTAACATGTGGTCCCCAGTTGGAGCAGCAGCAGCCGCCTCCGATGCGGCAGTGGTGATGCGCACGCGCCACCCCCCCGGATCTTCATTGATCTTCGCTTGGCTCGCAGCATCCCAGCAGGCAGGCATCGCGCGATCGCTTACGTTCGGCCACTGTCGGCTGCTCTGCCGCCTGCCCTGCTGCGGCCGGAGCGTGTCCATTCCGAAGAGACCCAAGCGCCACCGAGCCGCCGCCGCCGACAGCATCCCGGCCTACGCCGCCGCGGCAGTGGGCAGCCAGCGACGCCAGCCAGCGGAGACGACGACGACGACGACGTGCGTGCCGCCGCGACACGCCGCGACTGTGCGAGTGTGTGTGTGCGCGTAATGCTTGGTGCATGTGGATGTGCGTTGGTGTTTGTATGTGCGTGCCGCCAAATTTTCGTTGCGGACAAGAAGCAGCAGCAACAATAAGGGAAATGGCTGTATAGGAAGTGGAGCACCGGAGATCGACGCCGCCAGCCACAAGCCGCCATCAGTCAGAACGCACGAAGAAGAGGGATAAACGCTCCGACATACTCACACACACACATACTCACAATCATAATGTAACTAATCTTTAACGACTTGTACTTAAGTCAACTGAGATAATCGTCGAAAAAGAAACTGAGTAAAAGAACTGAGTAAAAACTTGGATAAAATAAATCGGAATAAAATCTGAACATACACAAAACGGATAAAACCCTAATAAAACCTAAATATTAAAGAAACCTAAAACCTAATTTACAAAAACCCCGAATAAACGAACCTTTCGAAAACTTCATAAACTTCATTTTATTAAAAACGTTACATTGAAAAACACAAATTGCAATTTGTAGCACAGAACCATCGGCGACGTCTCCGGAGATAATGTGCGGCAGGCGCAAACACCCCAACGACCGCCAGCGAAGTCGATCTGGTGCTGCTGGACGTTGAGGGCGCTTCTTCTTCTTCTTTCATACACTTACTCACTCATCATAACAACCACATATATACACTACAGCTATACAGCTATTCAATACATTTACACAGAGTCAGACGCATATATACATCTTCTATTCTCCTGGTACGTTCGCCTGATACGTAACAGGGGCACAGAACGAGCTCGACGCAGGCACATACACACCCACACACACACGTCAATCGATGATGATTTGAACGCTACGCAAAGTATCAGGAGCTGTTGTATGTGAGGCAAAACTAGCGGGAGAGAGAGAGAGAGAGAGGGCGAGTGAGAGAACAAGTGAGATTCAGAGAGAAGAAACGTCGTCGTGTAGGAGGAGGTTGCACCAGGTGGTAGGCATCCACCTTCACCCTCCGCACAAACACGTACACCACCACCACCAAATGGACGGCGGTGGCATGCGGCAATGTCGACGGCGGTACAACTGCGGCGCCACGCGAGCACTGACGCTCTTTGTCTTCGTGCACATCTGCCTCACATTGCCGACTGGTAAATATTCAAACACACTTTCATATCTACTTATCCTGATTCTGATTATCTGGGTCATAATTTACAAGTTTTATGAATTGGTAAAAAATATTGTTGCTTTGTGTAACCTCGGATATTTCACTTTAGATAAGAATGTGGATTCGTTTTTAGATTGACTGACCTCGTCTCCTTGTTTCTGTCAGCCTGATAATTCATGATATGATTTTCAATGTTTTCCTTGTATTTGTTAAAATTCCTATATTTTGCCTATTTTGCACAATTGAAGCTCTCCTGTGACACATTTGAGAATTGTTGAGGTATTCACGGGAGGGGCTTCTACTAAATATGAATTATCTCATCTGAACACTCAATGACAACATGAAATTGAAACTCTGACCTCCTGATACAAAATATAAATGTCTGCCAAAATTGTGTAGCTGAGCGCGTTGTACGAGTAACATATCATAAAATATTAACATTAAACACTAGCAAGCGGTGCTGGCACTTCCCCCAATTATATTCTAATCCATTTGGGAAGCATTCCCGGTGATAACAGCGTTATTTGCATCCCGACTCGCTCGTCGCCGTTCCCTCGAGAGTTTTTATCTGTCATGTAACGGCGCACTGCGACAGTGGCGCACCGCCACTGTCGTGCATATGCCTGGGTAGGTGTGTGTGTGTGTGGGTGTGTGCGCGCGTGTGCGTGTGTGTATATATATGAGTGGGTGGGTGCTGCCACGTGGATGTGAATTTATCGCCCATGGGATGCATTTTTCACACGCGTACGTAATTAACATTTTGACAGCTTGCTATTTGCGTACGATTGAAACATTTTCACACCCACTCGTCACTGTCACAAAGGCTGGTTGGCGGGGCAAATATACTACTGTCCCATAAACTATCAGGGGAGCACTAACATCCGTTTTAATTCTAGAATATCTTCTATATACCGCTTTATGAAAATTTCATTAACCTCCGCATCTTCTGATTCAATTAAAGATAACTTCGATTTGTTTAATCGGCGATGATTTTATATGCTCCTGATATACTACAATTACGTTTACCTCTGCGTTTACAACCATAACTGTGAAATGTGTTTTAACGTATCCAGAATGTATTTATCACAGGCACACGTGAACGCCTCTACTATTTGTCCGCGATGAAAACATTTGCAGAGGCACTCGTCACTGTCACGGCACCGGGTAGAAATAAAACTAGAAATATAGTGACCTACAAAATAAAGGACCGACTGCACATACGTAACGGTTTGAATAGTGGAATATATTCGATTTTTGCGACATATTCCCCGATGATTTTCCGCATCTTTGGATGAATTCTGGCGGATAGCAGGAAATCAGATCGTGAACGGGCATGTTTACGACGTGTCCCTGCTAGATATATTTCATATATAGCTCGAGCGCTCGACGAATGTGTGAAGATGGAGGATGAGGAGGTAACTGCACACTGGGAAAGCGTGAGAGAGAGTGTGTGCGAGAGTTAGGGACAAGTGGAAAAGGAGGAGGTAGCAGGCGGGCGGGCGATAAACATTCAAGCAGTGAAATAAAACAGCAGCATGGCGAACTCGGTGGTGGTAACAGGAGCAGAGCTATGCGCCAAGTTTCGCCGTAAATATTTAGCAGCGCCAACGTTCAGGAGTCAATAAATAAAACGCAACCACTGCAAGACGATCGCACAAACAGATTTTAAAAGAGTCGGTTTGCTATTTACGCCAGAGAGAAGTGTTTACAACCAAAAACGAAAACAACCACCTCTTCATTTATGCTCTCCTGATATCTGCACTTTTATGTATATTGTATGCTTTTATTTCAATGATTTAGTTGTGAAACTTAAATTAGTGCCATTTGATCGTTTATGTGCTCGTACTACACCTCCTTCGGAATTACTCCTGTTACATTTGTAGTAATTCACGATTGCGTTATAAGCTTATAGTATGTTTCAGATAAAGATTTTGCAAATTAAAACTCTATATATTTATAAAGCGCCATTTGTTTTATCCACACAGTTCGCTTTTCATTTTGCAAACAAAAATATGTAATTCAACTATCTCTCTGTCTCTCTCTCTCTCTCTCTTTCTTTCTTTCTTTCTTATATTCAGACATATATGATAAGCATTTGCGGCGGAGAAAATCGGCGGGAAACTCTTGATCGAAATAAAAATAGAATCGAAAAGGTGAGCACAGAACGATGAACGGAGAATGTGACGAAAGCTTAAAAGCTCTCTGGAGACCGACAATCCGACACGTCGACGTGCACACGTGGCCCTTCACAGCGGGTGGGAAGCGCACGTCGCGTCGTCCTCCATTTTGACTATGTCACTTTGTCGGACGTAATCTGATTGCCACCATTTCGACGTGACACGCGCTCGCTCGTTCGCCAGCGCGCTCAATGAATAAAACTATCAATTATGTCTTTTATCACTCACGACTTTTTACCACCGCCTGAGTGGGATGGTAGGATGGAGACAATTGATGGCGACCCTTCTTGCCCTGCTCTTTTGTGTTGCCTCCTTTACTTCTGACATTCCCTTTTAGCTGTCAATGTTTTGACAGGGAATTTATGTCTTTCTACAATCTATAGTAAATTGTAAACGATGACGCCGCGCTGACGAGAGAAGAATTTAATGAAGTAACATTTTATGCAAAGTTAAGAGTGAATGTCGGAAAAAAAAACACGCCTGCCAAAGTTGGTTATGATGTCGCGAACCAATGTCGGCTGCCCTTTTTGTAGCGTAGTGAACGCACTAGGTCCCACTGGGGTGTAATTACGACGGAAGAGAAACGGGGACGTGTACGTATATTTGGCAGCTCTTTGTGATAGCGCTGTGGGTCCACATTCAGTCTATGGTGTGCCAGAAATCAAGAGATTGCAGCCCGAAGCCTATGTTGTCACGTAAGAGCTGAAGAAGAAGGAATGAAGCTCATACGTCGTTTGGACAGCAACTAGTTTTACTATTAAAAGAAAACTTAAACCTTGCAACTTGTGACTATCTTCCACAAACAAATATCCCTCCTTGCGGTACCACCACTCTCTCACAGTGTTCTTCCATCTAGAAATTCCATCTAGATGCTGTGCTCAGCCTTTCCTTATATTCCACCACATTTTGCCGTACTCTATCTCTCACTGTCTACTTAGCTCTGGGTTATTCCGTGCTCGGGGCTAAGCGTACACATCGAGCAGCTACCATGCAGGAGTTAGTCACCACCTCGTCTGGTGGTAACACAAACGAGACTTAAGTTACCAGACAACTTAAGCAGGGCGCCAACCACTTATATTTCTGAGACCGCTTTGTGTTCATCAGAAGTATGATGGTCTACTTGACTTTACAATAAAAATTGAATTACTTGAAGCAATTTGGCAGCACATACAAATAACTCATTCGCAACCTATGTTCTTATTTTGACGAGCACTGCCGGCCACAATTTTGATAACTTTGCAATTTTCAGATGTATCAGGCGGCTATAATGAGAAGCGGCTGCTGCACAAACTGCTCGACCACTACAATGTGCTGGAGCGGCCCGTCGCCAACGAGTCGGACCCGCTGCAGCTCAGCTTTGGGCTGACACTCATGCAAATCATCGATGTTGTAAGTATATTTCACTTTTTTCTCGCCAAAGATATTTCAAGATGGGAATTGTGCATGGTCGTGGTCAGGGGGAGGGCCTTGCCCCCCCCCCCCGTCGGAATCCCGAGATTTCGTTTTTTGAAGTTCTGATAAATACATATTTTTGGTAATTACCCCATCTTACAAAATTTTCTGCCGGAGCCCATGCAATTGTGTATTATCAGTTATTTTGTTCAGGTTGTTAAATTAGTTGACAGTACCCATCGATCTTAATCTGTAAATTACTAAAGTGCTCAATGCAATTTAATCTTTTCAGGATGAGAAAAATCAGCTGCTCATTACGAATATCTGGTTGAAGTTGGTGAGTTTTGCACACGTACATTCACTCGCCAGCCACACATGCTTGTTTATGTATGTGCGTCTTTTTCGTTTTCGTTTTTGCAAGGGATGGAACTTTTACTGATATGAATGAGCGTGTATTTGGCAAGCTTCCATCCGCATGTTGGCCGCGGCGCAAAGTTGCGCAAAAACACCCCACCCGAACACGATGTTTCCCCCGCGTGCGCCACCCCTAATAGGATAATATATGACTGGGGATGTGATATATTGCGAAAAATACCCATTTTTCCAGCGAAGGCGCGCTGTTTTCGGCGGGCTTATCTTGACTCGTCTGCCTGCCTTTTGCTTGTGCCAGAAAGAACTTCCATTAATATTTCCAATCAAATAAACTAGACAAACGCTGAAAGGGAAAAACACATCCCTACCCCTACTATTGCCCCAAAGAGACGATAATAAAATTCGGGATAAATTGGGATTTTACATACATTACCATAGTTTTTCTGGATGATTTCATATTTACATGATTCTATATTTCTATATATTCCGGTTTGAAGGAACACGTCGTAATTTTGATTTTCTTTCTTCCCAATTCTTATTATTTAACTCCTCCCCATTTCATATTGACTCCTCCTCATTTTATATTGACCTCTCTCAATTATGCCAACATATGGCTAATATTTGGAATGTGGGCAGGAATGGAATGACATGAACTTGCGATGGAATGCATCCGAGTTTGGCGGCGTCAAGGATCTTCGGATTCCGCCGCACCGTCTGTGGAAACCGGATGTTCTCATGTACAACAGGTATACACTTAGCCAATCATCATTGTCGGCCATTTTGTTTTCTCGTATAATCCTTTTCTTCTTAATGTCTGATTCGTGAGTGGTTGTAATGTGTTTGCTCAGTGCCGATGAGGGTTTCGACGGCACGTATCCAACCAATGTCGTGGTACGCAACAACGGCAGCTGTCTGTACGTGCCGCCGGGCATCTTCAAGAGCACGTGCAAGATCGACATCACGTGGTTCCCGTTCGACGATCAGCGCTGCGAGATGAAATTCGGCAGTTGGACGTACGACGGATTGCAGGTAAATCTCCCCTGGATTATTCTCGACTGATGCGAAATGTTGTCCCAGTGGATTCATGTTGGATTAATACAAGCGTATTTCGTGTGTAGCTGGATCTGCAACTGCAGGATGACGCAGGTGGTGACATCAGCAGTTTCATCACGAACGGCGAATGGGACTTGTTAGGTAGGTTAGTCTTTATACAAACAGTATTAAAGCGGTCTTACCGGCCGACGCATCCACCACCATTGGAATGGAAGGATTTTACCTGCACTTGCATCAAAATTGCAAGTTTAACCACTGAAAGTGAACATTTATGCTGTGTTGACTCCTCCTCTACATCCTTTATGGCTCCTCCTCGTTCGTTCAAGTCTTTCGGTTCTCCTACTTGACACGGCGTTATTACTTCTTCGCCCAATTCGCATTCTTATATCCCCATTTTGGCTTGGGGGCTCCTTCTAATATTGTTGAAACAAGACAGTTGATGAAAGAAAGAATGTAATTGCAGGGGTACCGGGTAAACGCAATGAGATCTACTACAACTGCTGCCCGGAGCCGTACATCGATATCACGTTCGTGATCATCATCCGGCGGCGCACACTCTATTACTTCTTCAACCTGATCGTGCCGTGTGTGTTGATCGCGTCGATGGCGGTGCTCGGTTTCACGCTGCCACCCGACTCTGGCGAGAAGTTGTCGCTGGGCGTGACCATCCTGCTCTCGCTCACCGTGTTCCTCAACATGGTCGCCGAGACGATGCCGGCGACCTCCGACGCCGTGCCACTGCTCGGCACCTACTTCAACTGCATCATGTTCATGGTTGCCTCGTCGGTCGTCTCCACCATCCTCATCCTCAACTATCATCATCGCAACGCTGACACGCACGAGATGTCAACGTGGATCAAGGTCGTCTTCCTCTACTGGCTGCCGTGCATACTGCGCATGAGCCGGCCTGGGCAGGGCATGTGCGATTATCCGAAGGGTGGTGGCAGCTCGTCGTCACTGGGCGGCGCCGGCGGTAAGCCCATGTTCCAGGACGTCGAGATGAAGGAGCGCAGCTCCAAGAGCTTGCTCGCCAACGTGCTCGACATCGACGATGACTTTAGGCACAACCATCATCGTGGTGCCGGCACACCGACGCCCCTGCCCACCGCCGCGCTCTTCCGGACAGTCTATAGGTAACTTGTGATTATGTTTTGCAATAACTCCTCCCATTGCATGCTTTATTTGACTACTCCTAATCTTATCTTCTATTTCAATCTTCTAACTTTAAAATGACTACTTTAACTCTACTTTGACTCTTTATTCCCTGTTATGTCTTGACTCCTCCTACTTTTTGGCCTTTTGGCTCCTCCCTCTGACTTGCGGGACTATTATGCACATAGGCAGGATGAGAATAATGGGAACGGAGGGCGACTGCACGAGTCGCTCGTCTCGTCGAATCACGCCTGCCTGAGCGCCGACTACGAGCTGGCGCTCATCCTCAAAGAGATCCGCTTCATCACCGACCAGCTGCGCAAGGAGGACGAGGCCGCCGACATCACGCGCGACTGGAAGTTCGCGGCGATGGTGGTCGACAGACTGTGCCTTATCATATTCACCCTGTTCACGATCATCGCGACGCTCGCGGTGCTCTTCTCGGCGCCGCACATCATCGTCTCGTAGCCGGGCCGCAACGGGCATCATCACCACCAACACCGCCAACGCCACCACCACCATAACCACCTTCGTTGGGTTCTTCCTAGTGTTTTACATTTGATTCGTACGACGACTAGCTGCCAACCAATCGACGAAATGAAGAAGTTAGTGTTTAGTTTCGTTTAGCCAATGAAACGCCTCCCCATCAAACGCCACCTCAAAAGAAAACACACAGGCACATACACACCCTCCATTAAAGACTTATGCATACGTACACCCCATGCGACGGCGTACGCCGACGACTATTGGCGCTCGCTGGGAGGGAGTTGTGTAACTCCTCCTATTTTAAACAATACGTTCATACACACAGACACACATACACACACAACACTTTTCCCCACAATCGTTTTTTTTTTCAGGGGGAGGAAACAATGACTTGCACACGCGTGTTGCAATTTTATACACACACTAAACACATATGTAAGGCAGGCGTAATCGAACTCTTGAATTTATAAAACAAATAAGAGGAATGTGAAGAAGAAGAAGACGAAAAGAAACATGGAAAAACAAAACCAAACGCGCGCGACCCTTTCGTTTTGTATAGTGTTCTTTAGGATATTAAAACACAATCATACTGTGATAAATCAAATTAAATGTTGAGTTGAAGAAAAAGACGCACGACGATTCGACAGAGCGATGCCAAAGTTGGAGCCTCGTGGGGGGTGGGGCGCTGGTAGAGACATGTAGGCGTTTTTTGTAGTTTGACACGAACAGACCACGCCCCACGTCCACCGCTCCTCCCACATTCACTAGCAAAACCCCGATAAGCCCACTACCAACCAACATAACCCCCTTCGAATAGCCAAATGAATAGTAAATGAAACACTTTCGTTGCAAAACCTACTTGCAATTCGGTTCCACACGCGCCGCCAGGGGGCGCGCATTGTTAATTGACACATTGTTGATGGCATTTTTGTATTTGAAATATTTGAGAGAAAAACATGAGAAAAAAAAAAGAAAACAAACAAATGAGTAACGACAAACGTAGAAATGTATATTTTTCTCTAGACACTTAAACCAAATGGGCAAACATTTCAACATTTCTATTTGCTGCAATAGATATGTTGAAATTTTACAAGTAACCACATGAAAATAAAATAACATGAAGAAAACTTAATCGGTAAAACATTGTTCACATGGATAAAAGAAGAAAATGTTTCTAACTTCAACATACGCAGACACACTGTATGTAAATAGTATTTGCATTGAGGCAAAAGAAAACTGACAAGTGCAAACACACATTTCTCTTTCCGATACCTTGTATAGTACTACTCGGAAAATGTGTATCAATTGCGTTTTGATTTCGATGTTTAAAGACTGATTCTCGTTGCTCCTAGCGTAGAGGTCAACGTCCTCTAAGCCCAATACATTGGTTACTATACAAGGTATTGCACTATTTATCAGTCAAAATGGGAAAACATAAAGCAACGTAAGCCATTTATTATCTAAAAACGATGATGAAGAAGCAGAGAATGCGTAAATGATAATTATTGAATTGAACATTAATTGATATTAACGATAATGAAGAAGAAGAAAATAATTAGTGAAACAAGTGAGGTTGTCATTTATAGGTGCAAGTCGATGGTGGGAGGAAGAAAATCCTAAATAGTGTAAAAAAATAAATACAAACATTTTGTGTCGGTGTGTACGATGACATTTTGCCAAGTTTTTCGTTTCGAATATTCGCAAAATGGCGACACACCGATATCAAAGTATTCATACAAACATACACAAACCCACACACAAAACAAAAGACATAAAATGTTTACACATGGACAGAAAATGGTCGATTGGTCCACCAACATTTCAAAAATGGCGTGGAAAAATTAAAAAAAAAAACAACGTTAATAAAATAAAATTTTACACATATAAACATATATAAAGAAAAGGAAGTTGCTCAATCTTTCTACAATTTTTTCGCGCGGTTAGCGAAAACGGAATGAGATCGACCACCATTTTGTGTCCTCGTCACTACAAAATTCACACGACGGTGTCGATGCCACAATTAAGAATAAACGAACAAAGCTAGAATATGGCAACCCGCACAATGTTTTTCGACTTTTCTTTTTCATCAGGCAAACAAAAAGTAAACCTTTCACTGTCAGAGGCCAGGACAATATATTGTTGTTGTTTGCGTAACGTCAGGAGGTCGATGACCTTCTGCAATTTTTTTCGAGGATGTATAAGATGTGTTTGTGCACTGGGCAAATAAGAGAGCGAGCACGCGCGAGAAGGAGAGAGAGAGAGAAAATGTTCAAGTTTGGTTTTTGTAATTTTATCGAAAGTTTCTATTCCTTAAAACAAATGAGATGCTTGTCCCCAAGCAATATGTTAATTATTAATGGTTACCATGGTTACCATGCAATAAACGAAGCGAAACATAAAAAATGACAGTCGACACACTGTAAACAAAAAGTCATCTATCTCTCTTAAACTACAAAACAAAACGAAACAAATGTCTTGAAGACAAAGAAGGCGACTTTCTTAAGCAATTTTACCTCTTCTCACAATCACATCAGATCACACACACGCACACACACACACACACACACACTACCCCAAAAATGAGAAACCTATCTTTGGAAAACAAAGCCCCTTCTCTCCCTACGTGATTAAGACTTAAATAAGAGATTTTTACTAACCTGGAGCGATGAGTAGTGATGTTAAAAATAGCGACGTGGGTGGAGGCAAGCAAGCACTTGATTTGAGAGGACTTCCCACTGCGGGACGGAGCTATCTCGGCTCACCTCGCTCTTAACGGCTCCGCCCCGTAGCCGTATTGTTCAATGGGATATCCTCACCTTGCATTCAACTCACCGTTGCAATTGGTCGACGTTTGCTCCGCCCATGTCGCGAACAGACACACACACACACACGTACACACATACCAAAAATAAAATGTAAACGCGCGGCGAGTTGATTCGCTGAGCGAAATAAATAAATTCAATATATGAACAATGCATAAAATATGATGAAAATGAGACACATTCACATACACATTTAAAACAGTGAGACTATTTGCGTGCGCACATGAATTACATAAAAGAATATTTAAAACAAAAGATACACACACACACAAACGGACGAAGCAAAGCGACGTAAGCCACCGAAAAACAAAAACAAATGAACGCAAATAAAATGGCGCTGATAAAATGAAAATAAATAATTGAATAACCACAAATGGTGCGCACTAAATTCGTATTGAGTAATTACAAATTACAAATCTATTTCTATGATATTCATATTATAATAATAATAATAAATAATAAAAATAAACGAGGAAGAAAAAATCTCGCATTTCCATTATATAAAAGTAAATAAAGCGTTAAATATATTTCTTTCCTTTACTGCTATTCATCCTTAACGTCTAAATCCTATATTTAGGAATGCAACAAAGTCTAAAGTTACTTTAAAGACACTTTCCCTCTCACAAAGAGAAGGTCTCCATTGTCCCACTCGCAATTGAATGAAATTGTTTGTATATTGGATACGTATATAGAACTAATTTGTTTTAATGGGATTTTTCGCCGTTTTGAGGCGACTGCTAAAAAGAAACTCAAAAGATTGGAGGTAATACTCGTCAGCAACAACCGCTACTAAGGGCAACGGTTAGTGCGTACCAACGGCGACCCCTCAGGAAGGCGCAGAGGGGCAAGGATTGGGCCCTTCTAGTATAAAAGCGCCAAACTCGCGCCAAATAAGGAGAGTTCCCATCAAGACTTGGGTGAGTTTATTTGATTACTTGTGTATCTCCTGAATTCCTCACGTCAGAAGACGGGCAGTCGTCGGCCAGCAGTATAAATAGACTGATAGTCTTCTGGCTCAGCGATATGTCGCCTGCGTCGCAGCATTTGGTGTACGCGATTGAAAACGCCGTCCAGCTGATGTTCATGACATCCTCTGAAGCAAATGTTGACGTTCAACTACTTGCTTGGGCTATTCAGGGACTTATCGCACTGTTTTAGCTGTAAAATACGCATGTCCTTCAATTTCCTGGTCTAGCTATTATTTTAAACTCTCGCGCCTCCCCGGAGACATCTATAGGCGTCCCTAAACAGGAACCTCTAGATGATTTTACATGCAAGTAGTCATAAGACACATTTAAATAAAATGCACTCCTGTATAGGTTAATTGTACGCATGTTTAATACAAATCGATAGGAGAATAATCATCCAATGCCATCTATGTGCCACGGTGATAAGTGATAGTAAAAGGGGGTGGTGTCCACTGTGGCGGTGGCGGTGGCGGTGGCGAAGGCCGTGGCGCTCCCATCGTCTCCTCCCTCAACACTATGCTGCTGTAGTCCCGCTCCAGTAGTCTCGCCAGCCTCCACCACCGCCGCCGCCGAGACCCTGTTCTATCGTATCAAATTTCGCCCAATTTCGGTGTCGTAGTCCCATTTTTAAAATCGGATGACTAGACATTAAGTATAGACTTCCCAGATTGTGATTGTCTGGTACAAGTTGCAGTGGGTCGACGTAGGTGTAGTGAACGAACGGATTGTAGTTGCGTATGTTGCGAGGAGGGTGTGTGCGCCAATATGTGTACGCTCAACATGGTGACATCCTGAGAGAGGCAATATCAGTGTGAGCGGGGAAATGCGTGCGAAACGATGATCGGCCAATAGTTTTTTGTTTTTTGTTCCTTCCCCCCTTGTTTCCAACCCCCGATCACGTCGTCGAAGTGTCCTAATTGGGGGGGTTGGGTCGCTGCCTAAGGGTGAATGTGTGTGAGTGAGTCGTTGGTGCCACATTAGCGCTCGAAGACATGGCGCGACTCACATCGTTATTCCTGCTACTCACGGCGCTCGTCTTCACTGGTAAGTCCATGCTTACTTCTGCTCCACAAAGTGCTCGTCCCTTTGTGGCCCTGCAAGTAATTTCTATGTGGGCACACCCACTGTGTGCCACCATGAGGCGAGGAGGACATGTAAACACAGCCCCTCCCCTTTGACCCTAACAAAGAGACACTGATAAATATTCTGAATTGTAAACAATTTCTTACATCTCCACCGCTAATCTGAACAAAACTTGTTCTTTCTTAAAATTTACCGTGTCCCCAGAAAGGTCTTGTTTAGATCGGCAACGCTCTACTGACCTTAATTCTAATTGGGTCAGCATTACATAAAATTGCACTAGTGCTGAATTTGCTAAATCTCTGAGGATCGTTTTAGGAAAATGCTCGGAAGATGAGGAGAGATTGGTGCGTGATCTTTTTCGGGGTTACAATAAACTTATCCGACCCGTACAGAATATGACCGAGAAGGTGGACGTGCGCTTTGGACTAGCGTTCGTCCAGCTCATCAATGTGGTATGTATTCGATGGTGGTTCTGGTCAATCTGATCGTAAAATTTATGGATTGTAAAATGTGCAGAATGAGAAGAATCAAATTATGAAGTCCAACGTGTGGCTGCGATTGGTGTGGAACGACTATCAATTGCAGTGGGATGAAGCTGACTATGGTGGTATTGCGGTTTTACGATTACCTCCTGATAAGGTTTGGAAGCCGGATATTGTACTTTTCAATAAGTAAGTTTTATTTTATTCTTCCTCATTTCATATTTCAAAACGTTTGGCCTCGCCTCCTTTCTTTGCATCCACCTTCATTCTGATCCTGATCTTTTTCTTGGTTTTGGCCTTGGTCCTAGTCTTGGTACTGGTCTTAACCCTGGCCCAGGTCTTGGTTTTGGTCCTGATCTTGGTTTTGGTCCTGGTCTTGGTCCTGACCCTGGTGGAGGACTTGAAGCTTGCTCAAATACCTGAATACCTCCCATGATCTTTCCCTTTCCCCTAATGTTTTCTCATTTGCTCTTGACTTCTTTCTATCATCCTGACCCTATAACCTAGCCCCGGTCCTGGTCCTCATAACCCCCCGCACTCTAAAAATAACACATGGATCTCATAACTACTCTCAAATTTCTCCTTTTTAGCGCTGATGGTAACTACGAAGTTCGTTACAAATCCAACGTGTTGATCTACCCCAACGGTGAAGTCCTCTGGGTACCGCCAGCAATCTACCAGAGTTCGTGCACCATCGACGTCACCTACTTCCCCTTCGATCAGCAGACGTGTATCATGAAATTCGGCAGTTGGACATTCAACGGCGACCAAGTGTCTCTTGCCCTCTACAACAACAAGAACTTTGTCGACCTCTCCGATTACTGGAAGTCTGGTACGTGGGACATTATCGAAGTGCCCGCCTATCTGAACCTCTACGAAGGGGACCACCCCACCGAGACGGACATCACGTTCTACATTATCATTCGACGCAAGACGCTCTTCTATACGGTGAATTTGATCCTGCCAACCGTGTTGATCTCATTCCTCTGCGTACTTGTCTTCTACCTACCGGCCGAAGCTGGCGAAAAGGTTACGCTTGGTATCAGTATCCTGCTGTCACTGGTTGTGTTCCTGCTGCTCGTGTCGAAGATCCTTCCGCCAACGTCGCTGGTCTTGCCGCTGATCGCCAAATATCTGCTCTTCACGTTCATTATGAACACGGTGAGTATCCTCGTTACTGTGGTGATCATCAATTGGAACTTCCGAGGGCCGCGCACGCATCGCATGCCATCGTGGATACGCTCGGTGTTTTTGAATTATTTGCCAGCGATGCTGTTGATGAAGCGGCCGAGGAAGACGCGCCTGAGGTGGATGATGGAAATGCCTGGTATGGGTGTTCCACCGCATCCATATGGATCACCTGCCGATATTCCAAAGCACATAAGGTTGGTTACCTATGATACCAGATCCACATGTTCCTGCTAAATGCTCCTGTTGTATTCTAGTTCTATTGAATCACAGAGTAAGGTTGAGGTAATGGAGCTGTCTGATCTGCATCATCCGAATTGTAAGATTAATCGCAAATTGAACTCCGACATTGGCGTCGGTGTTGGTGGAGATAGTTGTCGAAGGGAAAGCGAATCCTCGGATTCGATTCTCCTGTCGCCAGAGGCGTCAAAAGCAACAGAAGCAGTGGAATTTATCGCTGAGCACTTGCGTAATGAGGATCTCTATATACAGGTGAGTAACAATTACTTGGGTAGAATTTAAGATTGTAGGACAAACGGTTCTTCGTTCATTTGTTAATTATGATAAAATCTCGAAATTCAGTTATGAACGCTATTATGTCCCCGAGATTTGTAAGATCGCCCTATTCAAAGGGCAGTAATAACTTTAGCAAAGCAAATTCTGTCACACCTGTAAGCAGGAGTGTATTTCTGTCTGCTTTTCGGTTGTATAGCGTTTATCGCTTTCCTAGCACGTTAGCTTTCCCTCCGCCTGATCGGGTCTCTCGGTACTTGAGTTAGCATATGAGGTTCCTTTTTACGGGAATGAGTTGCAGGCCCATTGCCCAACCCTCCTCCTTATTTAGGACTTGGGAATTTTGTATTTGCAATCGACACGTTCAGTTTTATAAGTATTTGTAAGATATTTTCGTGTCTTACTTATTTGCATGGATTTACCGTGTACCGTTTCGGGTTTCCGCTGATTGCCTGGAGCCCATGATCTGATCCCATGAAGTGGTGGCATCTGCGCAGATAGGCGTGCTAGGGTGGTTGGAGGTGTCAACCAAACGTTTCTTTTTGTAAATTTCGTGTAAATAATGTTAGTTCTGTTAGATATTACGACGATTGGGCTTTAATATAGTTTAATTCGAAATAATAACTTAGTTGAACAATTTACAATATGTATAAGATCAAGGATGGTCGTTTGCAATGCGACTGGACTGCTCGACGGTTTCCGGGCAAGAGGCCGAGGCACCGCCCGATGCTTCCGTTGGACCTGCCCAACGGATCCTGCCCCTCAGTAATGGCGTTAGCGCCATTACGTTCTTAACAGTTCTGCCCAAGACATTGGTACGTGTGTATTACTCTTCTCATCCAACAGACCTTCCAGACCACGGGTAGTGGTTCTCCGTTCGTTTCGTCAAACAGCCATCAGTTGTGCTCTGCACTTCGTTCTCGCGAACTTTGGTGATCTGTAATGGTTCGCGACGACGCCTATGCGTAACCTTTACGCCACGCATTCTACTAGAGTGTATTTCTCCCAGGTTATTTCTATCTCTATCTTATATTACCTTTCTTTTCTTTCTACACTTCTCTTTTTTCTGAACTTCTGAACACCATTCTTTTTCTACCCCTGTTGCCAAGCCTGACGACTTGCACACCTCGGTCACATGGTCTTCAACCACACTACCGTTCCCTCCGGCCTCGCAGGTGTGACATATATCATGTATAAAGTACATGTTTCGTAACTTTAAACCACAGTACGTTCGGGATTTCAACTCCTGAACAACTCGCTTCCGTAAATACAATATTAGATGATGTAACATATACAGATCTTGAATTGACAATTACTCTCCCCATTGTCCACCACCTATTAACAGCGTATTAACGCTCCTCTATTTGCGCATCTACGTAAACAATCACTAAACAGAATGCACACTTGTTTTACGTGTTTTTAGACACGTGAAGACTGGAAATACGTAGCAATGGTCATCGACAGACTCCAGCTGTACATGTTCTTCATCGTGACGACGGCCGGCACGATCGGCATCCTCATGGACGCGCCCCACATCTTCGAGTACGTCGATCAAGATCGCATTATCGAAATCTATCGTGGCAAATAAAAAGAAACACATACACACACGGCCCCAGACAGTCAATATCAAACGACGCGAATTTGCAGACCGAAAAAGACACACATCAAGAACCTAAAACCGCAGACGATTAACCTAATCACATGCGCTTCCAAAACAAACAAAATAAAAGCTGCGTATACGCAACAAATGATGGCAAATGCACGCAAAACGTGGCCAAAACTTGTCGAAAGGAAATAAAACACCTACACCACACAACCGAAGACGTTAATCGATCACATCGTGGAAAATTTGAACATATAATAATCAATCAAATGCCAATGCCAAATTTTACTAATAACTAATAACGAAAACGCGAACAATTATTACAAGAAAATGTTCTATTCGTTTTCATAGATTTCATTTCTTGTACATTTTGCGTCAACGTTTACACTTTATTCGGTCGGTTTAATTCGTTTTGGGCGGCAACTAACCGAGTGACAATCGTCCCAAAAACTGTTTTTCTAACTTATCTTCCATTGCGAGTCAGCCATCTTGTTTTTTATTTCGTTATTTAAGCCGTTTATATTAAGTCGTTTATACCGGAGACAAATTGCCATCTAAAACTATTATGATAAGATTAAATTTAGACGGAAAAAAGAGACAATTATAATAAACACTAACCGAAACCAAATAAAATTTAAAGAAACAAGTAAAAATGAAATAATTACAGTAATTATTAAAAATAACAAATAAAAAAGTAAACTTAAAAATAAAAGTAAATAATAAGAATAATAAACTGGTTGTTAACAAAAGAAAACGCGATTATACTCATACACTGCGCCCTATGAAAGCGTTTGCAACAAGAATTGTTATGTAATGAATAAAAAAAAAACACAAATAATTTAGTGCAAAATAAACGTGGAGAAAACCAAAATAAAATGATGCAAGCAACTGCTCAACGTGCATCAAATAATTCGTGGGAGGGGATGCAACACTGTCGTTTAAAAAAAATGCCACAATTGCTGAAGTTGTAGAGATGGAAGGAAACAAGGAAAAAAGAGATAAACGTGACGGAAAGAAGATGGAACAACGTGAAATGGGCAGTGTTATACTGTTATACTGTAATTTTATGTACTAATTTTACTAGTAAACAAATTAGCAAGACGTAATCTAGATTTAAAGAAACAAAAATGGATTAACAGGCATCTAGTGACACCAAGCAATTGAGAACATTTGAAGATTTACGATGATTGAAAATTGCAAAACAAACCAAATGTGTATATAAATTATATAATAAAAATTCCATTCTAACCGTACAACCACGCCAATAATACGCGAAATGGTAAACTAAGTAAAATCGGATTAATATACGTTTGTTGCCAATATGAATATATCGATCGTCTTTCGATTATGAATATATCGAACGATGTATATATATAAAGATTCAACCTAGGAATTGAGGAAGAGAGAAAGAAAGAGAGAGAGAAACATTGTGTTTAATTTAGCTCAATGCTGACGTTTTTGCATAGTCTTCCAGAAGTAAGTTGTTTTCAATTTTTATTTTAAGATTAGAGAGAAACAATGTCGAAATACGATGGTGGCATCACTGTGGGATATTGTTTCGTTGATTTTATTTATATTGTGCTAGGATATAATTGAATGACATATTGTGGGCTTAATATACGGCGGGGTAACATTGGTTTTAGCGAAAAGAATATAATTTCGCAGTGGTGTTGCCAATTACGAGTCCAGTTTGTGTTCGGTTTTACGATTCTACCGTATAGCACTGCCTTTCTCTTGCTTGGGAGTAAACAATAATCATCTAACTGTTAATGAAGAAAAAAACAAACAAAAATGATGAAATACTGTTAATGTACCAGACGGATGCATTTACAATAAAATATCGCAGAATAATATGTGTTTATCGTTTTTTATTCGATTTTTCGATTTTTATTTAATTCCGAGCATTATATGAATCATCGCAAATCGAAGCAACTTGGTTATCTATCAGAGGAAAGGACGTCACCGGGGTTCAATTTGATCATAAACCTGTGGAGGTCCATGTCACACTTTAGCATGCGTTAGTTTTTCTATTTTTTCCAGGTTTTTTTCCACTGCATATTCTCTAAATTTCAACTTTGCAAATCTGTATCCAAGACAAGTGGGGATTAAAGGAGTACACCTCGAGACTGCTGAAGATGCCCAATGGACGAAACCGGTTAAGCCGCCGTATAAAAATTGTAAGAAGTACCTGATAAATCAACAAATATAAATAATATGAACTCTTACGTAAACAATATCATTAATAAATCATCTAACTGTTAATGAAGAAAAAACAAATAAAAATGATGAAGTACTGATAATGTACCAGACGGATAAATTTACAATAAAATATCGCAGAATAATATGTGTTTATCCTTTTTTATTCGATTTGTATTTAATTTCAAGCATTATAAGTATCATCAGTTTACGTGTTTTCGTGTGTGCAATTCCATAAATATATTCGCATGTAAACTTGGCGGTTTAGGCTATTTAATGACCTAAATTGAAGCAACGGAGGGATGTCAACGGGGTTCATTTTGATCGTAGATCTTTATGGTCTAATTAATCATTAAATTCCAACTAACAGACCTAGGCGCACCTAGGATGCTAACCTAAGTTACGCAAGGATTGGGGGTGGAGATGCAGCACGATGAGTCATCTGTTCTGGGGCACAGGCCTCTAGCGTCTTAATTTCCGTGGCGATTGTAAGCGTCACGTCCTACCCAGCGGTACAGAGTTCCGACCCATTTTGGCCCCACGGCTGGGTCGCTGGCTATTCCCAAAATGGTGAACAACCCATGCCGCTTCTTTCTCGAAAGGAGAAAAGGGACCTTCTCTTCCGCGGCACTCCTTGATGCGCTTACCCAATGAAACAGTCTCTAACCACGGTCAAGTAAAGCCACGAATTTGGTCCCCAAACTATTTCTATAAATATTTATAATTGTTACTTACACTTGCGCATGCATACCGCTCGTCCTTACACGGCCAAAGCCCCACAAGACTAAGCTGCGACACTCGTGCAGCAGAGGTAACAGAAGAAACACCGCCGACGGATCTCCTACTGGCTTAACGAAGTCTGCACTTCCATGAAAAGAAACAGACTAGTAAAGTGAGATAGTAAACTGACTAGTAAACAGTAGTGACTAGCTAGGACGAGCGTTGGGACCTTCGTGGATTCTTGAAATGACCACACGGGATCTGTAACTATAAGCTAATGTAAATGATCACACGGGGGACAATGGGTATTCGAGCCGTGTCTCAAACGCATTGAAAAAAGGTCCGATGGCATATGCCGACACTGCTCTTTGGCTGTTTCAGACAATGCCGAGCATACAGACTTTTTGCCCTGAATATAGCGCACAATGCCTGTACATGCTAAATCGCGTTCAGACTAAGACAAACAAATGTATTTGGCAACGAAACATTTTTATTAACAAAAAACATTTTTAAAAATCTTTTATTTTCGATCTGTCGCTCTGGTGTAAATTTGTACAAAACTATGTTTATTTACATTCACACGATGAAAGAAAAAAAAACAGCGCAGTAAAACATTAAGTAACAAAAGTTAAAAAAACAACGAAACGATGGAGGGTAATAATGGAAAGATGTACTCAGCCAGTCGCCTTCTTGAACTCAGGAAAATCGATGAAACCATCATTATTCACATCCAAATTCTTTATCAATGGTTCCACGAGTTCTTCCATTTCCTTATCAGTCATTGACTTGGATTGAAATTCACCGTCATCGTCTGAAAAGTCAACAAATTAGTCGTAATCTCCTACGTGAAAGACAAGTAATTGAAAGCAAGACATAAGCAAACATGTAAGCATGAAACAGAAAAAGAAAAAGGAAAGAAAAACTGGGGAAAAGCCATACGTTTAATGTTGACCACCACCGGACTGCTGTTGACCTCCACCGGCAGCGGCCTTCTGTTGCGCGCGGACAAACTCCGGGTAGTCAATATAACCGTCCTTGTTGAGATCATCCATGTTGAGAATCGGATCAATGAGATTCACCAGCTCCTCGTCTTTGAATAGTTTATCTTCGACTTTGTTGGCGGCGTTCGGCTCCTTGCTGCCTTGCTCTGCATGCGCACAAAATCATGCCGAAAACACCACACGATGATAACACAATGATGATCACAAGGAATAAACAGCAACACAAAATCCCAAAAAACTCCTCAGACAATAGGGAAAATAAAAAAGCAAAAACAAACGTACCATGCCAGTGGATGAGTGATTTGATCAGCTCACAACCATCCAGTTTATTGTTGTTATCAGCGTCGTGCATTTTAAAGTAGTGAAATTGCAATTCTTGATCAGTCATCTTTGATGTGTCCATTGGGACTTCCATATGTTCGGCGATATGTCTAAAAGAACATACAACAAACAAAACTAAAATATAAAACAACAACAAAACTATCATAAATAAATATAACGGCGTTAAAACTTACTGTTTTTCATGTTGAATATTTCCAGGATTGAAAACTTGTGGTGGGCCATCATGATGTCCATGATGATGCCCCTGTTGCTAAAAATAAACAATTTATCCCCGTCCTTCCTTTGTATAAGTTTAAGAGGCAACTAACCTGCGGTGGTTGATGTTGAACAGGTACTTGTTGTTGAAATTGCCCTTGTGGCACCTGCTGAAATTGCTGCTGCTGTGGAGGTTGTTGAAATTGCTGTTGCTGAGGGGGTTGTTGTTGAAATTGCTGCTGTTGATGATGCATCTGCTGTTGTTGATGTTGTGGCGGTGGCGGTTGATAATTCTGCTGAGGTACTTGCTAAAAGCAAAAAGCATGCAAACAGCTGTTTTGCATAAAGTTTACAGGTTTACCTGATAGTGTTGTGGAGGCACTCCTGGTGCAACACGTCCCTGGCCGTGAACATGGGAAACTAACAGGGTTGAAATGAGGAGAATAAAGGAAGCCTGCCGGAGGCAGGTAAAATGTGGGATATGCATCGCTACCTGCATGCAGAATGACCGTCCTACGAATGCGATTGAACAAGTGTTATGAGTGTGTTCGGTGGGACACGTACACGTATTCACTGTATACGTTTACGTTTACCTAATTTAGGTTAGGATAGATTTTAAAATTGCTGAAATTACGCCAAGTATGAATAAAAAGTCACACTTGTACACATAATTACAAATTATTTTTATATAATGTTATCTAATAAGGCAGGTATCGTGCACAAATTAAAGAATTACAATTATTACTATGCTATTATTATAGAGAAAATATATATGTTTCATGTAAAATTAGTTGCCTAAATTACAGATATCATTCTACAAGAAAATCATAAAAATAGTTTTACATCGTAAAATACATCTTAAATTCATTTTAACAATATAATTGTGTGAAAATCTACAAAATATACAAATAGCTAACAATAAAGTAATGTATTTTAATATTTAAAATAAAAATGTGCCTTGTTTGTCAATGTTTTGTGTTGAATATACCTTCATAAATGTACTCCAATTCAACAATCTATAACATTTACTCTAGACAATTAATCAGAATAGCTGTTTCACTAGTTTGTGACGCTTTTAATTCTGTATCGATTAATATATGATTTATATATAGAAATGTGTAAAATGTAAATAAAAGTGTGTTCATTAAAAGAAGTTAATGCAAGTCATTTTTCTGACATCGGTTCTAATTGTAAGTAATCAAATGAAACATTGTCCCAGGCGTTTCAAGATATTTTCACGTTGCATCGATTGGTGCATAATTTATACTTCTAGAAATAAGGGAATTGTAAATAAAAATGAAATGTTTAAGACAAGTCATTTTTGAGATCGGCAATGTTGACCAATAACGTCAAAGTAAATTTCAATGATATATAAAATTATTTCAAACATGTTATCCAAGAAACGGTTGCAAGAAACTGTGATAAATTTAATTCAAATTCGAAGTCGAATGGTATAGGATTTGTACATATTGGAGGAAAATAAATATAAATAAAAGTGAAATTTTAGAAGAAGTAATTTCAAGTCATTTTTCTGTCAATGAAATCATCGCCGTTATTAGACTTAACTTCGTGATTTATAATATCGGTTCTAACTGGTCAAATGTCAAACTATTTCCAACTGAAGACATTTTCACGCTGAATCGATTGGTGTGTGATTTATAGTCCGAGCAATACGGGAAATGTAAAAAAAAATGAAATACCTAAAACTCAACATTTTTTGGAAAAGGCGTTTTTTCACGATATATCTCAATAATTACGCAACGTTTAAGAGTAAATGTACATATCAAAACAAACTATATTTAATGACGAATCGATCCATATAAGAAAGGGCTTTCTATAACATGCAGCTTAGAAAATAATTTAGAACAAAGTTTGAATTTCATATTTTAGTTCCGCATTTGGCTCTCAAAAAAAGCAAATATTATTCACTTTACCGATAAACCTACGAAAGTTGTTTTCAAGTGTAAGAAGATGTTGCAACCGACTAAGAGCAAGTTTTTCTGCAAATATTTCCACATAATTTTAAATAACTACTTTATAGAGCGTAAACAAATGCGTTATTAGCATAATCTTTAAATTAATTCTTGTTAAAAAAATCATAGCTACTCTTACAATTAGTCCAATAAACTACAAGGATTACTTCAAAAATAAATTAATAAGGTACGCGATACTTGTTCCTTTTACTGTCGTAACATGGTACATACAATAAATCGTCACAGTAGAAATATCACATTAACATAACGTCAACATAAACTTATTCAAATCAAGTGACGACCGCAGGCATCAACTGAGAAAACAAAATTATTCCTATTTTTAACCATCCGGTCGTTGGGCAACAATTTAACAATGTGACTCGTGTCCGAACTGCTGCATTAAGCCTTGTTTAACTTTTCGATAATTTTAAAATCAATTTGCATCTAATTGATTCTAGCGTTTGCGATGCACTATGAAATTAAAAATAACTTCCTTTCATATTTTCACTTGCAGATGATGATTAAAAACCGGAATTATGCAATTCTCATTTCCTGTCTTATTTTAACTCATTGCCTTTGTTTTAATTCTAAATCTATGAAATTAAGTAAACATTAACAAACCGTCTGACAATGAGAGATGTAGAATAAGGTTGTTGTTGCCTGCAGTTGATGATAAGTTGATAAGACACAGTTGATAATTAAGCATTTATTAGTATGTCAATGCTTCTGTGATCACGTACACATGCTACCATCTGATTGTATGTCATAATTAATCATATTTTCGGTAAATCTCTGAAGAATAAAGGGAATTGATAAGCAATTAATAAAGAAAGAATGGTGATAGTAATAATGAATACATTACTCCTTCTAACTTTGAATAAATCTTTGCGGAGAGGTTTCTTAAAGTTCACTCAATCTTGGAAACGCGTTTTACAGAGTTATAAACTTTGCATATGTAAAATGCAAAGAACGGAATGTGTAAAAACGAAAGTGAGCATGATATAATACAAGTTATTTCAATGAAACTTGATTTCATAGAAATGAATTTAATATTCACGAATAATATGATCTATATAGTTACAAACTAATGAATTTCCTCAAAAACCACTAAATCAGAAAAGTCTAGAAGTTATTCATAAAAGCGTTTTAATTAATAGTCAGTGTTACTAACTAGATCCATCGCCGCCATCGTTCTATATAGTGTATTTTTCTTAATTAGTTTTGGTTGCGATGCGTGCAGTTATATTCATATTAATTCGTGGCTTTTTATTCCCCCAAGACCAAAGATTAACAATAAGCAATACCAACTACAATCTATGATACACTGAATTGTAAATGAATAGCACGCATGTTGCCTTCAATATTCTCCATTCCATGTTGAACTGAATGCGTTTCCGAAAGCTTTCGAGCTTCGATAAGTTGTGCGTACGATTGCGTTCCGAGCGTTCCGAGTCTTCCTTCAACTCTCGCCTAGCGAACATCGGAAAACTTGCACGCATCTCTTTTACCTGCTGCTGCATCCATCTAGGCCTAAAGCGGCCTAGAAAACCGTTACAACTTCGTAGGCGTACGTGCAAAGATATCAGACACGCGACCTTTACTTGCAGCTCTGCACGGTCCAACAACGATGCATAATTAGGCTCGGAATTAATAAAGTGCGTTGGCGCGTCGCATTCGAGTGCGTTTTCGGTGATAATGGTGTTTGTTTTGAATACGCATCGCTGAGAGTGTCAACAAGACACTCGAAACACACTGCTACCCTGAAAAACTACATCAAAATGTAGTCATCCAGTAATCATCTTTGCTGCTTCAAAGCTGCTCATTCAATCAACGAGGAAAACGAGGAAGTTCTAGTCACCAAACAACAACAAGAAAAAGCGACATGGCAGTGTCTCTTTGTGATACATATTTTTAAGTGTTGCCTGTGTTTTACTACGTTTTTTTTTCGGCGTTTTCTTCTCCAGCATTTTCAAGGGTCCAAAGTGCTTGGAGGCATCATAAAGGACAAAATGATGGACTTGGGGATTTTACAACAATGTTTGATAGCCACAGCTTTCGTAATCGGCATCGGCGGCAATATTTTAGCATTGTGGATCCTTTACAAATCGGCAAAGACGAGGAATGCGAAGCACGTGTTAATGTTGCGCTGCTTAGCCATTAATGACCTGGTGGCACAAGTGGGTATGGGCACCGTTCTTTTACTGCCGCGATATATCACCATTCCAGAATATTGGCGGTGTGTTCTTTTCGTGTTGTTGCGCGCTTTTGGACTCGGTTCTGGATGTGTGGCTTTCGTGATGGCTCTCGAACGATGGCTAGCGCTCACGCGACCATTTGTCTATCAACAGGTGAGATTAATTTCATTCCAAACAGCTTCTTAAATTTCAGACATGTCAATTTAATCAGAAAACTGGTAACTTGTATTTTCGAAAAGATTCGAAATTTTGATTACGTCCAGAGTATGTTCCTATTGCTATCTATATCAACAGGTAGAGAGGGAGGTTTTGTGAAGGTCATACGTCGCCATTTTTCCAAATTTAAGAGCAATCAAATTAGGGCCACTTACAATTAGAGTTAATTGACTTCATGTTTGTCCCTGTGTGATTATCGTCAATTGAGGGATGAATGACGCATGTTTTTTTCTCCTTCCATTCTTCCTCCTTTATAATTTAATGTAATGTATTTTAGGAAAAATTTCCACTCTTTTATAAAATGGGCCCAGGGAATGAATATGTATAGATTAATATATAATAATAATAATTTGTATATAATAAATCAATCAAACTAAGACTGTTTTTACAGTATGTCACAAAAGAATTTCTGCAACGTTTCATCTTTCTGATGTGGCTGGCAGCAGCCCTTTTGACCTACGCTCCTTTTTTCGGTTTTGGATTGTTCTACGACAATGAAACCAACCGCTGTCGACGATATCGCGAAGCAACCAAAGCGTCAGATGTTGCTTACGCCTATCTCTTTCTAGTCTTTGGTAAATATTTTGTTACGGAAGAGTAAAGAATCTACCAAAATAGTAAACTATACACTATAACTATTTCAGGAACTAGTCTGTGTTGTTGCATCGCCTACTTCAACTCCCAAGTGTTTATCGCATTATCACGCATTGGAAAAAAGCAACAAAAAGTTCTAATACGTCGTGTTAGCCGAGCGATTATCACACAAAATGGCGTCCAAAAGAGGAATATTATAGCAACAGCCGAGGAACTAGCTTTTGCCAAACTTATGGCGTTTATTTGTATTGTTTTCGTGGCTTGTTGGATGCCCCAAATGGTAACTACAATAATCTGTCTGGGTACTTTCAGTAATAAACAACATCACTTTTAATTTTTTAGATTTCAATTCCTTTAGTACAATTTCTAACAAAAAGCAAATTTAACGAGACATTTTCACGCACTTCGGACGTTTTAATGTGCGTGTATTTCATGCTTGATCCATATATTTACGTGCTTCATCAACGAGTAGAAAAATCGAAGATTCGCATTACATTTTCTCGCCAAAAATCGTCCGATGGTACTCCAACTACACCGAACAATACACCAACGGATTTGCTTGAAAATCCCAACTTTAAACTGCCAATTATTGCGGAAACTGCTTGAAAATGCAATGAATGTTTAGTAAATAAATCAATGCCAATCCAGCCTATGTGAAATGTTACATTCTGTTGCTGATAAAATGTCGAACCAAATCTTATAAAGTCAATGCGGTTTTTCTTCAAATTGGTTGATCTTCAGATCGAAAATGCGTAACATTTAAAATTAGACGTTCTAAATCGTGTTACCATCTATTTACAAAAGTAAACACGTTTATTATGCTGTTTGACGTCTTGTTATGGAATGTAAATAGAATGTGTGGGTATTATGATAAAGGGGAAAACGAATGTCTGAACAAGATGTTATCTTGGTTTTGGGCAGTGATTGCTTTGTTATTACAACGCATTAAGTCAATTGTATGTGTAATTAAATAATAAATGTATTTACATTTGATATATTGTTTTGTCTACAAATTGTCCGAATCAATAAAAGAAAATGTCTCCATTATTGGTTCAATTTCTTCGAGTTACTATTAGAGGCCAATAATATTCGACGCCCAGGAGGACGTAAGTACTTTTGTTAAACATTTAAGGCTCGGCCACATCTGGAGCATGCGACAAATCACCGCGCGCTAGCGAGCGCGTCTTGATTTCGCAGAGCGCGAGTCCATAAGAAGAGGTACAGGAAGGCGTTTAAATTGCGCGATTTTATTAATAGATATCGAATTTGTAAATAAACGAACGCGATAAAATGCACTTTATGTTGACATCCTGAGTTGACGCTTGATGCAGAAAATTCTTCATTTTCAACAACCATTGCAATCATATTTCGTTATCGAATTTTTGATCAACTGAGAGTGTGTTTATTTGTCCTAGACGCGGAGAGAGTAGTTTCAAATTTTTCGACATGGCATCACTGAAATGGCGTTAATTTTGACCGATTGCATTGAAGCCAATATAATACAAATACAAGAACCAAACGCGCACACGCAGTGTGTTCACCAAGCAATTTCGGTAAAACATGATGGCCTGAAAAATACGAATTGGTAACTTCTCAAAAAATACAGTACCTTTTCAAAGGTCCGATTGTAGCAACTTGTAAAATCGAATCTACAGCTACATAATGCTGAAGTCCATATTTTCATTTCTCATATTTGCATTTATTCTTTATATATATATTCATAATTTGTACCATAAAAATTCATTTCTTTTACATATATAACATTATTGCGACTGAAAAGTCCCATATTACAAAAAAAAATGTAAATACAAAAAAACTAATCTATAGGCACATAAATTGTCTACCACTGTCTACGTTGCTGTCGTACTGCCACCCGCCAACCAATCAATGCTTGAAAACCAAACATATGCAAAGGAAATGTCTTTAAAACAAAAATACAATACAAAAATGTTATCGACAACCGTACAACTGATTTTATCACATTTAAACCTAATCTGCATTCGCCAATAGTTTCATTTTTGTACAATATGCATAAATTTTCAACATTAATTCAACATTATTTTTCGTGTTTTCTTTTTGTACATTTCATATCCACATACATTTCTTCTCCGAGGTGCGAATTTATATATATATATAATTTATATAATGTGACACATTTACTAAGACTAATTGTGAATACGTGTGAAATGCAATAAAATTACTTAATTTGTTTAAAAGGAAAGAGGACAAACAGTCTTGTAATCAGTTCTGATTTTCAAATAAATAATTAAAAACGAAAGAATAAAATAGGCGAGATTTTTAGCGCTATGTTTTAAGCCAATTATGATTGCCGTTCGTCAAGAATTTAATTAATTAAAAAATATTCACAAAAAAATGGGTTGCATGCGCCTAACGCAATCGGAAAGAAAATCGTTTAAAAGCATACACATGTCTGGAGAAGTTTTGGTTTTTGATGCTTAAAAGATCTATCTAAAAATGGACGCAGCTGTAAAGAATGCACAAATTCTTCGTATGTACAAGAGGACGGGCATTCGAACAAGTGTTTTTCCTGTTGTTCCTTTTGTTTGCGTGCGCGGTGCGTTATTGTTGATATGACATGTTAGACATGTTAGTCGGTGCTTTTCTTTTATTTTCACACACACACAATTCCTGTGTGAGTGTTATATATAGTTTTTAATAGTTTTTCTCTATCCTTAAAGCGTCTTGTTGTTTTTAACAATGGGTAGGCTGAGCCGGGGTCGTATGTTTTTATCAACACCAACAGGTATACTCCTGCGGAGCACCTTCACCGAGGTGGTTTTCTCCCTGTCGGCATTCAGTGTACGTTTGCCACGCTTTACCACAACCAGTTTGGGCGTATCCTGTTTCTCCTCGCACTCGTCGCTTTCCACAATCCAGCCGTTTTCGTTTGTCAGCGTGGATGTCTTCGTTAAGGTGCGCCCGACGTGCGGCGTGCAACTTTTCGCAGCAATCTTGCGTTGGCTAATTCGACGCGGAGTTGTTAAGGTTTCGTCGTTCCTGTTGACAAATAAATGTCACCACACGCAATTTTTCTTATAATAAACCATCATTTTTAAGAAGCAAAGATTAAGTCTCACTCTTAAGGCACAAAAATAAACACACTCAAGTTAACAAACGTTTATAACAAACTCTTTATAAGTACAAAACATGAAAAATTTACAAACAATAAGTTTTCGAAGCTAAATTTCGAAACATCGAATATATTCGTTTTCAACTAATTATTTAAATAGAGTTAATTTGAGTTGATTTACGTTGTTAATACTGTACGAATCCCTTTTGAAGCCAGTGAATTTATGAGAAATTAAGCCACATGCATGTGGGACGAAATAAAAGGTAAACTAATGTCTGAAAACATTTTTGACGGTGAAGGCAAGTGAATGTGTGCAGGTGGGTAGTTGAGGTAATTTTGTGAGTAAAGCTTTATACGCTTACCTTTTGCTTAGTAAAACGCGTGATGTGGATGAGGGGCTGCATGATTTGACAACGTTCATGGTGACGGATGATATCTTACCGCCGCCGCCGTCGCCGGCCCCACGCTGTGCGCCGCCACCGCCGACGGGCGAAACGAGGACACGAGTGCGAAACACTTTACGCTCGGTGTAGCCACTGCAACAGGCATCACAAGCAAGAGCATGAGGCGTGGTGGACTGTGTGCGATGCGCGCAACGGTTGTGTGCTACTAACGGCCGAACGGCGAGCGTCGTGGAGGCGGGTGTGCCAACACCGCTGCTGCGATGCTGCTGCCGACGCATCGCCTTGATGTGGTTTAATTGATCGCCTTGCGTCATCTTCTCTTTTTCGCTAGCCGTCGCTGCGAGCAGTTTCTTCTCCTCCTTATCGTTCAGCTTCATTGTGTCCACTTTCAAAATTACCTCATCGTCGATGGACGCATTACCCATATCTGCATAGATACCTTTTTTGTGCACCGGCGGACCATGCAGGCCCTTTCGTGACCGATGTAATTCGCCTTCCTTCCACATTTGCTCCTGTTTACTGCCAAGAAATAATTGTATTGATTGTTAAGTCAAACATATCAAGTCTATCTATAAATTTTCCAACCTTTCAAGCCACACTTGTTGATGTCCAATAACTGAACCTGGACGACACATACGAATCCAACCAATAGCTTCTTTCGCTTTAAATTTGTAGTGTTTCATCAGGTAGCATCCAATCAGCGTTCCCGTCCGTCCAAGACCTGCTTTGCAATGCACTGCAATCGCACCCGGAGCCTTCTCGCATATATTCATAAAATCATTCAAGATTTTATCGTTTGGCGTGCTGCCATCGATAAAAAACAATTCAAAGTGCTCGAAGCCGGCACTAATAAACTTGTTCGCTTCGTACATCTTCTTATTCAGGCGAATAATCGTAGTCACGTTGTAACGCCGAAAATAGTTGAAGTAAAACTCGGGCGCATGAAGTGGATAACCGTGGTCAATCTTACTCTTATTGTGCGGGCCACAAAAACCGAGAAATTTGCCTGGCACTATCCAATTTAAATCACCATTTTCCACTCGCTGTGGAAACAAATAGATGTTAGGTCTCTAGTGAAAACTATATGTTGAAATTGTGATGTTAACACACCTCATAAAACTCGTACTTAATTGGATTGAAATTGTTAAAGTTGAAGAATCCATAATTTTTGGCTTTGTATAAGCCGTGCAAACAGTCCAAGAGTGATATCGTGTATGCCTCACCAACTGAGGCATCTCGAAACGTAATAAACTCGTTTTTATTGTTCGAGTTTAACGTATCGTAGGCTTTCTGTGGTGTAAAATCCAGATAAATGATCTACAAATCATTCAAACAATTACACGCCAGTCGAATAAAACAAATGCCATTTATACACTTACTGCATAACAACCAATTAAACAAGCCGCATTCAATCTATTCTTTGCATCATCAGTAGTCGTATGAACAATCTTCTTATTCTTCAACGTCGATGACGCCAGCTTCTTGTTGAGTTTGTTACAATAAATATGTAGCATACAAATATTGAGGGGTCCAAAATCGGTAAAGAAGCTTTCGTATGTGAGTTTCTTCTCGATTGAGAAGTAATGTGTGCATGTTGTGGCTTTCGGCTGCTCGGAGGTTTTCAACGTGACAAAATACAATCGTTCTAGAAAATGACAAATGATTAAAAACTAACGATATGTGTTGTGTTTTAATGTGTTTATATTTGGGCGAGTAGTTTACCTTTGATGAATTCGGCTGCACTGACCAAAACATCGTCGAACTGATTCATATTTAGTCCGAGCGCGCGGAAGCTCTGCGTGCTTCGCGTTTGCATTGGGATTGTGTTTCGAAAGAAAAGAATTGTCTTGTTTTGCGTCGTCAGATGAGTATTAGATAATTTGCGCGTCGCGTGTGACTTTATTTGTCTGATGTATGAGCCGGCCCACGCTGCGGCGTAGGCGTAGATGTTTCACCGCGCGTTACCCAGCCGATTAAAATGCACGTAATTGCGCTGATTGCGATCTGGTGGCAGCGAGCCGACGCGTAGACATTTTCCGCGGCCCACGCGCGCGATTGGCGTCGCACATCGGCATGGGCTTCTATGGCTCTCAACTTCTTTTGGGTCCACGTGAACGGCACCGACAGTGAGCGACTAGAGAACGGTGCAACAATGCCAAACACCAACCGCCATGACACAACAAACACACATACACAAACTCGCACCATCAACGGCAATATTTGCGACGCGGACGCAACTCGACCGTTGCCAGCCGGAATTCCAAAAGGAATATAATCAACAAAAAATGATATGGTGGCTTCATCTTGTGGAGTGATTATCAATTGCCATGTTAAGTTGATTCGACTATTTGAGATGAGATAGCGCTGTATGTACGAATTTCAACAATTTGTTACACATGTTATGTAACTCATATAGGCAGATTCACGATGACTACCGAGAACGCACGACGGCATTTGACAGCAGGAACACGAGGAACACCGTTGACATTCGCCGGTGTTCCAATTCAAACTTCAAGGTCATCTCGGAATAAATACGAGAACCTGTTGTAATGCTATGAGCGAAAGAAACGGGAGGTGAGTCGCGTGGCGGCATTCTGTTTCAAACCGCGGCTCAGTTGAAAGTAAGAGGGAGGTAGAGATACACTGTAGAAACTATTCATCTTTAAGGGAATATCTTTAGCTAAAATCAAATAATTTCCAATTTAATATTTATTGTTTTCAGTAATGATCGTTTTTTTTTGGCATACGATTTTAAGAGGACCAGGTCCTACGGCAAAATAAGGAACTAAAACGTGAAATTGAAAATTTGTTCTAAAATAATTTCTAATCTGCATGTTATAGAATGCCTATCCTTATACGGATCGATTCCTCATTAAATATAATATGTTTTGATTTGCACATTTACACCTAAATGTTGGGTAATTATTGAGATATTTATCGTGTAAAAAAGTCTTTTCCGAGAAATGTACAGTTTTAGGTTTTTCATTTTTTTCATATTTCCCGTATTGCTAGAATTATAAATCATGCACAAACTATATTTAATGAGGAATCGATCCGTATAAGGATGGGCATTCTGTAAAATGCAGATTAGAATAAATTTTAGAACAAAATTTCAATTTCACGTTTTAGTTTGGCATTTTGCCGCTTCGTGATACCGGTCAGACCCAATCCTCTTAGTTAAAAAGTTAAAACTTCAATATATTCTTCAAAATATCTTATCTTTGAAGTTTTCTTGAAGGAATTACACATCTTTACTTTCTAGTCATTGGAGTTTTCTTGAATAAATTGGAAGAGACTACACAGAAAAATTTCTGGCGTGCAATGTCTATAATCTAACTCAATGTTTGAAATCCACCAACGACATCTCACATCCATACAACATACCATATGAGAAGATCCCTAAATTTATTTGTACTTGCTATTTTCCATCCGTTCAAGCGCCCCAAAAGAACACATTTGATGTGTTTAGATGATACGCTGTCATAGTCATCTGTACGCAAACCAAAACAACCAGATCGCATTAAACTGAATATACGTATTGTTGAGGGCGGTGCGCGCGTTAAATCTTGGCGTAATGGCAGGCCTCAACTACAACTCTCCGTACATGAATCAGATGAACCATCCATACAACGCTAACGTTAATGCGGCGAACATGAACGACTACGACGAGGATCAGGATAGATGGATGCCAAACACGGACCCACAACGTCTTCTCCATGCAGTGCCACAGCCGGCAATACCCAGAAATCCATCATACACGAAAATCACTGAAGACGGTTAGTACACTTTTTGTAGATTCATCAACATTAACAATCATTTTGCAGAAGTGATTGTTAAAAAATACATAAGCACCGGCGTCCAGGTAGTTAGTTTAATCGCCGAAAACCTGCTGTGCCACCCGTTCGTCGTGCTAAGGAGACAATGTCAAGTACGTATCTAGCTGAAATCTGAAACAATTGTGACACGTATAATATTTGCAGGTGCATTCGAATTCAACGAGGTCTCACATAGTGCCTATCACTCTAGTCCCTGTAATCTATCATCTTAACCAACACCAGAGTATTACAACTCTATGGAAAGGTTTAGGTTCTACCTTGCTCATCAGGGGTATGCACAAAGGCGTCGAAGATCTTCTTTCAAAGGTTACACCATGGCCTAAGTATTTAATGTTAATTGCATTCAAATGCGATAGAACTTGATTTACTTGTCTTCAATTACAGAGAAATCAGTTGGTATAGTTCCCTTAAGCAGTTTTTCCAACATTCATTATTGAAATGGTGAGTACACTCAAGGAAGGCAATTGTTTATTCCGATAGAAAGTGTAATGTGTTCGCTGGGGTTTGTTTGGTTCTAGTGTGACGATAGCAATTATTACACCGTTCTATTCAGCCTCTCTTGTTGAAACTGTACAGTCAGATGTGGCCAGCGAGAAGCCTGGTCTATTTGACATCTTCCGCGAGGGTTTCATGCGTCTCTTAACGTGGAACACAAGTCCCAAAGGCCGTATGTTACCAATCTGGGCGCTAGTTTTACCCACCGTTACTCTAGGCATCGCCCGGTACTTCATGCAGGCAATTGTCGAAGGCACAGCTAGTAGAATAATGCATATTCGATACCGACATAAGCAGGAAACGACAGGTGCTATGCCTCGCAACCTACCGAGCACGGCAGCCGTGCAGGAGATTGAGTTCCATGCAGCGTTGATCGGCACCATTGTCAGCGACATCGTTTTTTATCCGTTTGAGACCATTTTGCATCGTTTACATCTGCAGGTATGTTTTAATAAATAAAGCCGGCTAAAATGTGGTCGGTAAATACCACGCAAATGCTAATTTTCAGGGTACACGAACAATCGTTGATAATTTGGACACTGGTCGGTCTGTCCTTCCAATTTTGACAAATTATGGAGGTCCGATTGATTGCTACGAAGCGTGCCTTCGCAACGAAGGCGTCTTCGGCCTCTACAAAGGTTTCGGCGCCCTTGTTCTACAATACGCAGCGCATATTGCAGTCATTCATATCACGCGCTTCGTCCTCACCGAACTCACGTACATTCTGCACAAGTCTCCCAAGAAGTCGGCCAAATCCGCAGACACATCCCCGCCAGTCATCACCAACGTCAGCGTACCTGGTCAAACCTATCTTCTACCATAAGATAATAAGGTTGATAAGACGACCCTTTACGATTTAACACATTTCAAACGTTATAACAAAATTCAATGTGGCGTCAACCAAAGCCAATCATGTTAGTATAAAACACTTTCAATCTCAAAGTATTTATTGTGATTTGGGAGATTTTCAACGTTTTTGTAGTTGTTGATTTGTTCTTAAGTTAAAACAACAAAAAAAACATTACGTTACATGTTTCTGTTCGAAAATAAACGAGTTATTAGTACTGATCATTGTTGAATATATTTGATTGCAATCATAAATACAAGTCATATAGCTACTTAGCACAATAAATCGATCGATCGCTACGTACTAGAAAAGGGGGCGGAGCATGACAAACTTTGTATAGTTGTACGCAACATACCTTTGACCAAACATAAACTGGTATCTCATTTTGTATACAAACATCGCTAGTGCAAGTTAGAAAATACTACTTGCTAACGTAATCAAAACAGTAATTATCTATTCCCGGAAAATTACCAGCACGTGCAGCGTGATCCATTTCCCCCCAAATTCCCTAAACTAACGCTACTTTGCAAACAATGCAGCAACATTCCCGCTCGCTTTTTCTTAATATGATTGATGTAACATGCTTTATTACAAGTGTTGGTCATGGTTGCGAAAATATGATCATCGTCTGTGTCTGCTTATCAAATTATTTAACTTTAAACTCTCTTAATGTTTAAAATTTTAATTTTGTTGACCTCATATTTGCTTCTACTTCGATTTGTTTCATTATTTTCATCAAAAATTAAATAATGCGACAGTAAGGTGGTAAAGGCACTGTTATAATCTGTCTTGCAAAATTATTTTGATAGGGCAGTGTTATCACAACAGTTTCATTTTTTGCGTGACAAATCAGCACGTTGCCACATGCTAAACGATATTTTGCACATTATTCTCCAACTTTTTGGCAGTGAATTAATTTCGAATCGACGACATCTACTTAAAATAACTTGTCTTTGTCGGAAAATAGTATTGTTATCAACGTTAGTGACGAAAAATTACGCAGTATTTTCTCTCTTCTCTCTCTCTCCCTCTCTTTTTTCTGTTTATTTACACTACACTATATGAGATCATTTGATCGCATTTATTTAATTCATTTTGTTAACATGTACCTACATACTGAACAGCTCTTTCCGTGCGAGACCACGACGCTTCTACGTGGTGTTCTCGCTCTAAAATGATGAGTATGTACAATATTTATCTACACGTTAGCTTCTTACATCGTAGTATCACTGAGAGAACGTCGCTTCACGGCCGCAAAGCCAGCGCATATTTGCTTTAAATTTACACTTGTACATTAGTTACAGGTGGCAGTGTTAGGTTTTCATTTGCTTGTCGCATGCTAATATAGTAGCACATCGCTCGTCTGTTTATGACGATGAATAAACAATCTGAATGATTAAGCTACAACTTGTTTATCCATCTGCATGAAACGTACGTACGTTCGTTTTCGTACTGCACTAGAATGCACCAGGCTAGTTGTAATTGTTAAAAATCTGGGGACGCACTACAATGAGTCGCGACCTCGTCGAACGCTAGTTATGATGGCAGACGATAGCTGTCGGTCGACGTCGTCTGCACAGCCGGATGTAGAACAAAGTTGTCATAAACATCCATCAACTCTTCCATACGATATTCTTCGAGGCAGACAAAACCCTCGAGGTTGAGGGATTGCTTTCTTGCACAGTCCACGCAGTGGACAACATGACGTTTTTCTTGTTCGCGGATGAATAAAATGTTGAAAACCTCAATCTGTAACATCGATCATTAGAAAACAAATTAAATTCGTGAATGTTTTCCATTAAAATCTGATAACCACCATACCTCGCATTGTCCACAATAATGCGATGCTTCATTCTTCCCTCTTCCATGGAACTTGACATCAACTCCCTTTGACCTGGCAAATTCTAAAGTCATTGTGCATTGTCGTAACGTGCGCAGCAAGCACTTCCTAAACAACACAAACAATCGTTAAACTATTATTGCATTGGTGGCGATTTGAGATGGGATTAAAATGAAATGGTACCTACTTGATCAACGCATACAACTTGGGATCGGAAACTTTAATATTCCTTGCCAAATTCCACGACAAATGCAACATCGGCACAATCGATTTATAACTCTGCAATTTGTTCCACTCGTATCGCTCAATTGCAAGATTATATTGTCGGGCCGTGAGTGGACCAACATTCCACGCGATATTGTTACACCATCCAACCGCCTGCACCCAGTGCACGCAGCCAGCGTTCACCCATACGAGGTCACCAGGTCGCTGCATAAATCTGTACACGGGGATGTTACTTCTGTGCATGTCCTCCAACACGGGCCACCACGATCCATGGAGATAATTGATTTGATTCTGCTCGCAGAGAGCACACACAGCACCCCAATAAGCGTCGGGCACGGCAAACCATTCGCAATCTCCCGGTCCAATATTAATGTTAATCGAACAAAAGTTATTATTCTCCTGATGACCTGGTGTTCTACTGCCCGGTACCTTCATGTACAACTGGACGGTATTCATCCCGAGAATGACATGCCCAACGTGCGAGAGCATATTTCCGGCAGAAACTACTCTCGCAAATGCCGGCAACTTCATCAATTCCTGCAGCTGTGGTCGCCACTTGCGATCGTCAGAGAGATCAACATTTGTGCCAAATTTAAGTGTTTTAGGCGCGTTTGGATTCTTGGCACTGTTCGTCAGGGTCTGGGTGGGTATCGTTGACCCCTTCTTGCGCCGTTGGAATCCAGTGGAGTCTTTCGAATCCGAATCGGAGAGATTGTATCCACTGCCAGAGGTCTTATCACCTTCAGCTTTAAGGCTATCTTTGAAACTTGACGCTTGATACTGAGCATATCTTGCGATAGTAGTGTGGGAACGATGCGAAACACAGGACCATACTTTGCGCCCAGACTGTGGATCCCAGTTCTCATCGGAGGGTTGTTGGTATTGAGTGCGTACTTCAACGGAGTGATCCGGGTTCGCTTCGACGAGGGTTTTCGTCGAAAATAAGCCCAAGTCCAATTTGAGGGCAGATGCCAGTCCTCGAACGACTGCAATCGGGTGTTTGAGACAAAACTCTTGTAATTGCGGACTGAATGCGTGCTTTTTGTTGTCCAAGTATACGGACGGCGTGGGCGGAAGTAATTGTTGTTGGTTGAGCTTATGTGGGGGTGGATCAGGCGTTGCTGGTGGTGGTGCATGATCAGAAATCAGAGAGTTGCTTATTTCTCCTTTTATTCCTTCACCCCTAAAACACAGAGACAAGAAAACCAACAAATTACAGACGTCTACTTTCAAATAATAACAATATGGAACGCAATATAAATATTTACTTACTTGCATAATTCTATAATAGTTTTTGCATCCATACTGATACTAAACTCAGACTCCGACCTCTTTCCCGACGACGACAAACTTTCCAATTTCCAAGGCAGTTCATTCTTCACCGCCATTATATCTTGCGTTGGTGATTTGGCCTTTACTTTAACTTCCTCTTCAATTTTCGCATCAGAATCGGTATGGTTTGGCGAAAACTCGCTCGACGACAAGCCAGTATCTACTGAAGGTTCCTCCTTGATGCCATCCGGCCCGAAATGCTTCAACAGAGCCGTCGTCAAAAAATCCTGTTGCGACAGCAGATCCTTGATATCTTCATCACTCACGGCCAAGTCGTTTCCATTTCCCTGGCTAAGATTCGGCCCAACGGTGAGCGCAGGCTGTAGTAAATTCGTCGGAGGAGTCGTGTTAAATTGACTTCCTGTTGTTATTGCTGTTTGACGATTACGCATCTGTTGCTGGTGCTGTTGCATGAGGCGATACTGCTGCTGCAACTGCTGGAGCATATTCTGCTGTGTCTGCGTAAGCGTCGCAGGATTTTGCTGCTGGAGAAGCTGCAGCATTTGCTGCTGCTGTGTGGTGAGATAAAAGGGTGGCGGTGGCGTAGTAGCAGGTGCTTTGGCTGCTTCAGGAGTTTCGGTTTTGAAACGTTTCGATGGGCATGCTGTAGAGGGATACGGTGGTGGGGGTCCTTGTGGGGCGACTGCGGCTCCTCCTCCACTTCCTGCAGCACCACCAGCGGTGGTACCACCTGGTGCTGGGTAATTCTTCTGAAAAGTTTGTGGTTGTGTTCCGGCAATACGGTTAGCTGCCGGTTGATTTGCACCGCCACCTCCTCCGCCAGTGCTGCCGCCTCCAACCCCAGTTTGTTGTTGTTGCTGTTGTTGGCGGGAGGACATCTCTGCAGAGATGGGTAGGTTCCATGCCTCTTCAATGGACAACAATTGTCGACGTCTGCGTAGAAAGAGAATTGAATACATCTTAATAACATTCCGTATGTGACGAATTAAAATGATGCAAAAAAACTTACGAATTCGTTATACTCGGCATTGGACCGCTTGAGAGATGCGTCTGTAGGAAATTAATGCGTTGCGTGAGGTGCGGATTCATGCCAATGGCAGGTAGCGCAGTCTTGGGCGCTTTCGGCGTTGCTGCAAGGCTGTTGTTATCTTCGACGGTGGCTCGGTTACCAGCACCACCACGACTTGAGTTCAAGTAGCAGGCGTATGCGTCACGCGGCTGCCCGCAGCTTTCGTAGAGTATGCCCAAATTGGCCCACGCGGCCGAGTGACACTTGTCCAATTGTACGGCGCATATGTACGCTTGCAGTGCGTCCATAGGCTGACTCTGCTGTTGGTAGAGCACTCTGAACGAGTCTGTGGTATTAGTCCCACGATCCTTGAAGCAATTAAACAAATCGGAGTACTTACCCTATCGAGCACCAGGTATCTGCATTTCCCTCAGACTTTTCGACACTATTGCGATACGCAATGAAAGCGTCATGCACCTTACCAATGCTGGCGTAACACCTCCCGAGCAGATACAGTGTTTGCCCTGAACATGGATCGGCGGTTATTGCCTGCTGAAGGCACGTGATCGCAGATGGTATTCGTTGCTGTTTTTCGCCGAGTATGTCATAGCAGTGATATAGCCAACCTATCAAAAGAATAGAATTAGAAGACATCATTCTAAAGTTTAACAATAATTCCATACCAAGTTGTCGAAATATGTCAGCTCGTAGTGGAGAACTTAGGGACTTTTCCCGCAGGAGTAATTCATACCTCTCCTTGGCGATTTTCACCTTCCCTTGCACTTCAAACAAGTGTGCAATATGGAATTTAACTGTGGACCAAATGTTTTTTTAAGACAACAATACTAAAGCATATCAAACTAACGAAAAAAGGTAAATACAAAATAAAAAACAATAGTTTTATCTGATCCTGGTTGGACAGACGAACCATATAGCCATGCGAGTAACTAAACGAATTCGTGCCAAGGTTCTGCACGTCAGTCTGTCATATGCTTGCTTTTGTTTCGCGTAAAATGAACACATCTAGCGTACAATGAGTTTGGGAAAGGTCAGTTACATGCATACCCCTTCCTTCTGCTTGCTCCCAACATTTCAATCGATTTATCCTTTTCTGGAACGCGTAACAAAGGTCGCAAAACTACGTAAACGGCACAATTAGAATATAAACAATCGCAAGCAATGGATGCAATTGCTCTAATTATATCACGTTCTTTATCACGAATCAAGTAGACACTAAATCTATTTAAAGTTAAGCCTACTTAAGTCGAAGCATAGAATTCTGCGAGAGGCACTCATTAAATTTTCGTACGGAAACAAAATGCAAGTGAGCATCTCTGAAGGTGATTTCAAACGTGATTTATACACGTACAATTACGGTAAAATGCAGTAAAGCAATCGTTTGTTAGTCAGTCTTGGTCGCTTTAAAACGCTTTCAAAGCCTTGAATTATTTATAGCTGAACATACACCAGCAACAATAAATGATCATAGAATGATTATAAATAATGAAATGATATAAAAGTTTATTTTTGTGCATATGGGGCTGATTGATTAAATCAGTCCTTATTCCCATTGCACACACATTCTTTGCTAATTATACTCAGCGTATGTACTTACTTTTATCCTTCTCGGTAGTACACGGATTATTATCAGCTAGGGCAAGTTGTAGATGTTTCAACGACGATTGATAGTCCTGGGTGACCTTGAAGATGAGCCCCAGACGCAAGTGCACTTCGTTGGCACGTTGAAAATTGGGAGAGACGTAGAGCAATTGTTGGAATACTTTAACAGCCCTGAAAGGGAAGCAAGAGCGATATTAACCCTAGGAGAGTGAAAATTAGAGCGCAAAGGTGAAAAATGCCTTCGTGTCGTGGCAACGTGATTGTGTGTAGTTGTATGTTATGTGTGTTTGACGCAGCGAAACCCAATGTAATCGTTGAACTAGGTCAAGAGATAATCTTTTCATGCGCATAGACCACGCGCCAAACAACTGCATGCACGCACAGGCCAAATGTTGCAAGCAGGACAGCAGCCGAACCGACCGACAGCAGGCAAACAGCGTTTCCTTGAAAGGGGCAAAACCGGGGCTGGCTTTGTTTGTGCCTCACTTTCCTAACGTATCGCTCGTCCCCCAAACACATATACATATACTCACTGGCTTATACTCGACATGAAGCCGAAGAAACACAACACGTGCCTAACGTATGCCGACGATTGCACACAAATCCGCGAAAAAATGCAAACTAATTTCAGGCTCGCATTATAGCACATACGTCTTCTGCCAAATAAATAGGACAGGAAAAAAACAGATACTCCTGATTTCTCAGCTATCATCAACAAAAAATCACCAAAACAGGCTAGTAACACCGCCTTAAGAGTCCGAGGATTCCATGTATATCAATGATCACTATAATTGTTGGTAACTGTAATTAGTTCTGAAATCATCTACAGATTGTGTTTCTGTGGAATTTTGGTTTGATTGATATTGATAATATCAAGATTTATATCGGAAAATTGAAAATATCGATATTTTGGGGCCGATTTTATCGATATTTTTTGACAAGTCTACGTAATACGTAATTGTGTGGAAGTATGCTAAATCTGTATGTTAAAAAGGCGTAATGACGCTCGGAAAAAAAACACGTACATTGAGGGTGATCGAAAACGCGATAGCGCGCTATGATAGACGCGCTAGTACGAGGCGCGGTATACCACGCAACGTACTTACCGGAAGTAATTTTGTTTGGGACGCCGATTGCGTAATTGAGTCAACCATCGCACGCCAAGGTCAGTGCAAAATTAAGCACGATCCGTACTGTTTTCATAATCAAGGTGCGAGATTTATATTTGAACATATATGATATATCAAGAAACATTCCTGCGGTACATTGTCCGAACCATCGTAAATAGTAAATATCAGTCTACCAGGCCTAATTGTAAATATGAACCGTGTAACTTGAAACAAACCTTTTTACAATGTCAAGTCCATTTCTGAATCCTAAATCGGACAATGATCCTGCAAGTGTGCACACTTGTCCATCTACCTGCTTCTCCCACCCCGCAGAGCAGCGCGCACGAGGAAGCGGTCATTGACGCGTCTTCAAGGTTGCGACTATCGGTCGCCGGAGAAGCGCGGCATAAACAGCACATCCTCAACCGCAGCAGGAGGAACTCCCCCCGCTCACCCTTTGACCGGACACTCATCAAACGGGCGGGCGCGAGATGCACTTGCCGCAAAGATTCTCGTTTTTATATACGTATACACTCGGGTTCAATAGCATGGGCCATTGCTCCTGCAGCAAAACTATCACGACCACCACACACTAACACAAAGAGAAAGAAAGAAGGCATTCACACACCCGCGCGCACACAAAGTGGGAGGAAGAGAAACATTCACGCAACAGGATCAAGGAAAGTCTGTGGGCCAAATGTAGAGGTCAACGCAGTACCTCAAATCCGCAAATTTCAATGCCAAAATTGCACGACCTACCTCAACAAACTCAACCAGTTAACTTTCTTACTGGTTTACCTAGCATTCCATTCACACACATTCTTCACAACAACAAAGCATTCTTTTCATCGATAGTTTCGATGTCCATAGCGCGTACCTGCTTGTAGCAATGTGCAGTAAAGCAGAAACAAACAAGTACCGTTACATCAGTCGTGTTGAATATATCGTGATTTTGTCAAGTTGTTCAGCAAGTTTCGTATTGCAGGCTAACTGCATGTTAGAATTCGAAATCAGGTTTAAATTTAGCACATACTCTGGGAATGTAAGTAAGCCCCTTTATTTTTGCTTGTTTAGCTCGTGATGTACGCTCCATAATTCCTAGAGTATAACAAAACAAAATACTGTATAATCACAAATAAATCCAATTTTAAAGTCGTCAAAATGTTATGTAAGAAATGGACGAGAAAATTTGTGTAGATCATTCCGTGTTATTTTATACGTCAGATTCATCTTGTTCCCAGGGAACAAGCGCAAGAAAAGAGTTGAGAACTCAGTCACATCTATTAAAAGATTTCCACGTCGCGGATAGTCGCATGAAATTCTAAAAGTGTTGACCTTTAATCTTATAATCCGACAATCTCCAGAGCGAGCAAACGAATTCCAATTCCAAAATCCAGCCTATACTGTATTTGCATGTGGCTACTAATGATAGGTGGCAATTTTCCAGTCGTCTTTGAGGCTTTCCATCTTTGAGCCGAAAAAATAATCAGCAAAGGTATAATTATTACAATGTACTGTACGTGTGAGTGGGCGATATTTGTGTGCTAATAGTTTCTTAACTTGTTCCGCCCATCCTTTACTAAGAGCTAGTATAGTGTATATCCACAAGAAGGACTAAAATCAGTCTCCAGCTTTATTTTTATGTCATGCTATGTTGGGATAATAAAATTACTATTAAGAACAGAATTTATGAAGTCCTAAACGATGCAAACGCGAAGAAAACTGAACACATACGCCTTCTACTTCTACAGAAAGCCAGCTGAAGACAAGCACTCTCAATAAAATGATTGTGAAACGCAACCGGCACGCGTGGCGATCGTAAGGTGTGTACAGCTTATGAAGGCGAAGTTCCAGCACTTGCTTGTTTGCATCATTGCGGACCGGATTACATCGTGTGCCGACCATAAGTCGGAAGGAAGCAGATGGAGGCGAACGAACGCTCAGTTGAACAGCTGTGCCCTCGTGTTGCAGTGGGAACGAAAAGACAGCTGCTGCTGCAAGGAGGAACACACACGCACACACACGCACCAGATCCGTAAGCAGGTTGGTCTCCCCATCACGGACAATAAGATTCGAATGAAAAATGCTACCCGCACATCCGTCAAAGGGTTGCCTGCTGCCTGTTGTCATAGCCATTTCAAGTCAAAGCGATGCAGCAGCAAATGCGACAAAACGTACATCTAGATCTTTCAGTCTTTTACGCGGCACACAAAGTGGTGGAGGTCACAAAACTGATGCAGGTAAAAATAGGTAAAGGCAGGTGCTTTGAAGGAACAAAAAACGTTTCACCAAAGTCCCATCAACACCGCAAAGACGGAAAACCGAAGCGAACCAAAAAGTGGATGGACAGACTACTCCTTTCTAGTGACAGCAGCAACGGTCTGTTACCATTGTTGGTAGCTCGCATCTTTACTGCCATATTTCTATCGCCTTAATATAAAACAAGTACGATAATATTTTAGTTTTTCTTGGGATTGCGTTTTGATAATATGTAGTTACAGACTTTGGCAATACATCAAACTGGACTATTCAATCACAGTTGCCAAACTGTATCAAAACTTTAATTAATCCAATGATTCAAAATACAGTACAGAAAATACACGAATGTTGCCTGAAGGTATGAATACATATCGTAGATGTGTGCCGGTGAAGGTGTAGTTTTTCAATGTGTATGTGTGTGCATTGCGCTGGGCTAGGTCTGAGCACAAAACACGCAGGGCAGACATACCAGTTGCCCGAAATCGCACGTAGGCCACATCACCTACACAAGCACACCACATGTATCACGAAGAAGCACGGAGCACATTCAACCGCGCTTTCGAAAGCGGCAACGGGGGGAAGGCAAAGCTTCGAGTTGGCGGTTCAGCGGCCCACCCTAATCCAACTATTATTCCGTACATTTGGGGGGAGGGCAAGCAGACACACGTTTATAAACCTATGCACACACAGTGAAGACAGGGTCGTCACCAACGAACTGCCATCGACATCCGATGGGGAAAGGCTTTATCGAAAGCAAATCACATATTGCCCGATTTAACCATCAGCATTGGGACGCACAAATAAAAAAAAAACTAGAGAGAGGGAGAGATATTGGGGTTTTGTCATAGCGTACTCTACCACAGCACGTGGGAAGCGAAGCAATGGGATATGGAAACAAGAAGGGTCCAAAAGTACCGTCAAACATCTGGCCTTAGTCCTGGATTTACAACGAGCTGTTTCCGTTGGCGAGAGGACAGAGGGATCAAACCGGGAAATCGGTTAAAGCATATGAAATGCCAAAGTTGAATAAAAATTATACTTCAAAATAAAATACAAAATGTAAAATCGAAAATTCTTACTTTAAATATGCCTGCATTGCATTACTGTGAAAACCTACAATTTGAAGTTTCGAAAACATTTACGGATACGACTGTCAATATAATAACCATTATTTGGTAATTTCCCAACAAAAACCGGTGAATCACGCCAAGTCATTCATGACCTTGTACAGTTCAGTTTAAACAATTTTATGCCTCTTTCAAAAATGTTCAATATATCAACCCGACGACCCCGGAAACGATAATGTGGTCCAAAAAATTAATATTTAACATACGCACACATCAACAATTCATTGGCATAACCTTCGTCATGTGTCGGCAAGCCACGGTCTATTCTACATGTGACTATTCTACGAAAATTAAAGCAGAAGCGCATTTTATGAGGTTATATGGGACGGGCCTTCCTACAGATCCCATTTACCTGGGATCTGCTTGCACGCAACGTGTACGAAAATTACACGCGATAAAAATGCATAATGCATGTTGTTCCGGCGCGCCGCACCGTAAGCCAGAAAGAGAGGAAAACGAAATATAATTATAGCCAACTTGGATTACAAGAAAACACAAATAACCAACCAATTCGAGGAAGAACTGTTTCCATTCGTGAATTTACCTACAGTGGAGAAAGAATAAGACGACGAAAAATTGATGCATAATGTGAAAACGTAAAGTACAAAAGAGGTGCGTTTTTTTTACTTCTTCAAATAAAACGTCTACAATATGCATTATCTACCTACGAGTGCATTTCAATAGCACTTTAGCATTACCTGCCTAACCATTACCCACGTCTCCGATTACAACTTTCGCAAGCTCCCTACATATATGCATTCACAACATTACATAGATTGTGCGCATTGCATACGATTTTTTTTACATTGAGTGTACATCACCGTGAATATTGTTACAGATAGTGTCGAGAATTGCAGCACTTGCAATTGGTAAACATGGAGTGATTAGAAACGAAATAGCCTCCTATTAGAAAGTACAAGTAGAGGATAGTTAAAACGGTATTAAAAATGAAAATCCCTATTTTCGTAATCAATAATATAAAAAGACCCTAAGTGAATTCCCGTGAAATATACTTGTTACCCATATCTGTAATTTTACTCATCCGATCCAAGTATCTACCTAGTTCGAGGCAGAAGGGAAGAGGAAACAATTATGTGGTCACCGATCCACTTCTACAATGTAATAATACTTAGTAACAAATAATTGCCGTCAGTAGTTGTCGAGAATGAATGACACGTATGAGTAATGCATTACGGGAAACTTCGCACTGGGGTTTCAATTAGACATGAATAATTTCGCAATTTTCACATTCAATAAAAAATTGAAATTCTAACCATCAGTACAAAATTAAACATGAACTTTGGATATTGCCTGATTGCAGACAGTATGTTCACAATATATTACAAAACAGTACAAAACCTACTCAAATGACAAACACATTTTATCACTTTATCAAAACTATGAACCTCCGATAGGGTGCAAGTTAAACAAATGTATATGCTTTAGGAACGATGCCCACATGTAGACATATGAAATAAATCACCCAGCGTACCTCAAACTTGTCTACAATCAAATCATAAATTGTGACCCGCTTATTTTTGCTTTTCTTGTTCTTGCGTATTTGTGGTTCTTGACAACAAGGCCCTCTGAACCAGAATTAACTCAACATAAAAGAAGCAGGTTATGCATCAAATTAAACTGATGACATTACTGAGAGCAGAACGGCAAAAGTATGTATGAACTTTCAAATAATATGACATTTTTTTGTTTGATTTTACCGAGCGTCGACTGCTATGGTCATTAGCTCTATTCAATTCTTTTTCAATGTAATTAGTCATATTAGAGGCTAACACTATTGATAAGAAGAATTCACTTTAATATGCATCCCCATCGAGAATCGAACCCGGGACCTCATGGGCAATGGTCATTGACCATACCACTGCGCCATTTGGCTGGACAATATGACATTAGATTAAATTTTAAAATGATTTATTTGAATAATCAAAGAGAATCTTGAAATTTTATGGAATAACAGAGGCTAGCACATAATTTAAATTTAACGGAAAAAAGCCCTTATTTCAATAAATTATTTCACAAAATATTTTGATTAATTATTGAGTTATAAAAAAAATTAATTTAAATTGCCAATTTCACCACAGTCACACGAATTCGAATTCCGCCTGCCTAATCGAAACAAATTTAATGGGGTAACTGAAAAACCAGACAATAGGCGACATTTAAATGAATAAAAAGATCTACTCATGTCCCTTGACATCTTAAAAAAGGAGGAGACAAACTTTTTTTAACTATGTCGTAAAGCCATCGCCATGATTGCCCTTCATCCTACCAATTTTGTCAACCAAGACGATGATTATTTTTTTAAATATACTATTAAAATCAGAAATAGAAACTTTATAAAAATTAGAGACAAGTGAGGGATCTAAAGCCTTTTTTGCAAGAGAATCAGCTATTTCTTATCATGAATTTTAGAATGACCCAGAATCCAACATAATTTGACCTGTTACAAATCATAATAATAATTTTCTAATTCTTGATGTGTTACAGGAATTAAGAGAATCAAGTATAGCTTTGATCGGTAAAAATAACAACCGGAAAGATCGACAAATGTTGAATATATTCAATACCAAAAAGAATAGCCATAGCCTCAACAGGAGTAAAATTCTAAGAATCACAAATCACAAATTCTAAAAAATGACGAGGGCTGAAAATATCTGTAAAAATCTGATAACAATTTAGAAAGTTTAAAAAACTTTACCCAATAATCCTCCTGAGAAATGGAAGGCAAAGAAAGAATATGACTAAAAGGCTCAGTAGTCCTAAAAGCACTAACAATAGCAATGTTAGGTTGCTTTTTTGTCACACTACAAATGATTTAACTTTTCAATGTGATTAAAGACTAGGTAAAAGGACTCAGAATAAAACCTGAATGTGAATTTTTTCAGCGAGAAAACTCTGTCTAAATTTAAAAGGAGGTTTCTTCTTCTTTTAGCTTATCTGTGGTTCTTGGCAAAAGGAAGTTTATTTTAACTTTTATAATACTTGACAAACTGAAATTGTCAATCAATATTGACAATCCTTTTAGTAGATACACTGTATGTGTGATAACGTGCGCTATGTCGCCCACATCATGGCGGATATACATGCAATCTGTCAGGAAAGGTGGCCATCGAAAGTACGGAATTCCTTCCGGTCGTACCTCGCTCTTTTCGATCCTCCATAAACGCCTTTAAAAAGACACCTTTCTCTCTATTGCCCTTTTCTTTTATCACTTTATACTGAGCATGTCCTTAAAACAGTTACATCACAGCAAAAACCGCGAAGACATGGATGAAAACTACACTTACCGTTCGTTTCCGAGTGGCTGGATTTATCCAATATACTTGTGCACTTTCGAGCAAACACACAACAAACACAGGCACACTGGCAGTAATTGAAGAAATTGACATATGAACACTTGGTTTGACAGGCAGTGTCGCGGTTATTCTATCAAAGATCTGTCGTATCGTTGTAGTCGATTTTTTTTTTATCTCGCTAGTCAAGTTATTGCTGTGGGAACGTTGGTAAGACGCACACAATTCGGATGTAATCGAACTTTTCGATAGCTCACTAATAATGTTATTAGTTCGTATGCGGCGATGTGATCAGAGAACATAGATCCGCTTGTACACGCGGTGGCAGTTTCACTCCTTTATCCATTATTGGTGTTTGGTAGCAAATAATATTGTAAAAAAAATAAACAGGCACACACCCGCCGGCCTACCTACAACACTGTTCTTTTCTGTTCGGCGCACACACTACACTCACAAGCGGCGCACACATAACAGCACGCAACAACAATCCCACTAGCCACGAACCTCCTCTTCCACCACTCGCCAGCACGCCGCGATGCCTACTGGCTCGCTGGCAAGTCAAAGCACTGCATTTCTCGATATAGCTCGCCGCAGTATCCGTATCCGGTTCAATGTATCCGTGCACGTTTATTTGAATTTAACCAATTGGTACTTTTATAAAATGTTTTACCGTCTCATTATGTTATTTATTTGGCAGTCATTTATGTCTGCTACAATATAGCGGACATAAATAACTTGTGAAGGACGAATTTTATCTTGAAGAAATGTGGTTTAACAATAAGACAAGAACAAAATTTGACACCGGTATTTTGCCAAGTTCAAACAAATCTAACTCGCTTTTATTAAAGCACCGGTATATTTAGTAATCGCAGCAAAAGGCAATTGTCCATGCCACGCGCACGGACGAAAAGGATGAAATACCAGGAATACCACACAATTCTACATCATCGTATTGTGTGCAGAGGACTGAACCTTACCACATCGGGCCGGTGTCAGAGAAAGACAGTAAGTGCACGAAGGTGCGTTGTGTGTTATCGCGCGTTAGTTAGACAGACGGTAGGAAGGGTGGATGGGGTGGTGTATTGGCGAGCTTGTTCTCGCTCATCCCTGCCAATATCCTCGCGAGCGCGTTGAATACATTCGAACGTGCGCTGCAGCGGCAGGCAGCGCGGCACTAGCGTGTAGACGGAGTGCGGACTTTCTGCATCCATCTCGCGCATTCTCAGCGCACACCGTGGTAAACTCGCTGAGGCCGGGCGGGTCACGTACGCCAGCCAGGCAACGTCAGGCCAGGCTGCCAGCCGACGCGACGATGAGTATTCGCAACACGCCGCCCCGACCCACCCGTACGCATACATTCAAACCATATAAACACACACACACACACAACGGAAATAGCGGTGGTCATGCTTGATGGGGGTTAGAAGAATTTTTGAAGGCTTCTTTAAATACATAAAATGAAATATTTTAAAATTTTGTCATTTTGTTCTGCAATTTTTGTTATTATGCGTAACAAAAAATTGAACTCATATTGATTTAATTGCATTTAATTTAATTGTTGGCACACAATTTAAACGCGTCACTTGTGCTAGAAAAACAAAGAAAACCGGAGAATTTTCAATTGCTGTGTTGTTGCCTGCGTAAGACAAATCGACAAAATTGCATTACATTATTATCCACATTGAGAATAGCAAACAATAGCATGTTGGCAAAATTAGACAATTATTAATCACTATGCAACATGGTTTTACGTTGATCGCTCGCTAGGCAGAGTGTCTATTTTTAGCCCTCGATTGCAGTGATGCAATTTACGTCGTGACGTCAGTCAAGTGTATTGAACCCACTCGCATATTGCGTCTCTCGCGTCTCACTGCAATACCGTAACGAGAGGCAACTACTCTCCACCAGTATTACTTAAATACTTCTTCCCTTCTTCCTTCTACATGATTCACAAACAGCTACTATCCATTTTACGACATTGATTTTTTCCATACCAATCGAGAAACGTATCACAAACTTTTCATATGGCAGAGACGAATGCTTCGGTCTGAATAACTTTTGTCGGCAAATAAAAATAATTGAACGAGTTAAATTTAAATTAAAATGTGGAGAAAGATTATATGTCGTTTTATTGACGGGGAATATACTTAAATTCTCTTCGCGCCCGTAGAATGCAAGTTAGATCAATATGCTTGTTTGATTGCAGTGTCTGCACAGAGCCTGTCTACATTCTACCTGCTTCGAACCCTTTCCGTTCGAATGCTTTAGTGCAATAACAGTCATCCCTCCCTCCCCCCTTTGCTATCAATCAAATCTTATTATTCAGTTTTACATGGACGGCAAACAAACCTTACTCATTATTACAATGTCAAGCTTAACCGAGTGAGTTTTTAAACTTGAAAACTTTAAATATCTCAAGATATAAGCACACTACGAAAAATTTGTAGGTAATCTAAAAATAAGCATTCCAGGGGGGAAAAATGATCGTGGTATCCTCAGCCCCACCCCTGCTTTTTAATGTAGATTCAAATTGTACGTCTAAAAGTATGTAAAATTTATTCGAAATCATCAATTTCGTAGTTGCTTCTCTAAGCGATAAAAATCAATTTTAGGATTTTGTTCTAACGTAAAAATCGGACTAAATGTTTTTCTTGGCGTGGTACACAGTTTATTATTACAGATATACTTGGTACTTGGTAATGGTTCAAGAAAATGCTCAAAATGATACCCATAGATTTCAGTGCATGTACAAGTAACCCTCGCTTAATGCGGTTTAAAAAAACACTGCTTTTCTTATCGTGGTTAACGATGCGATAAAAACAGTTGATGTTTGATGATGTTTTGACATGTGTTTTTAATATCGCGTAAATCAAGGGTTACTTGTACATGCTTTGAAAACGATGGTCATCATTTTAAATATTTACTGTTTAGTTGGTGGAATCTTCTGTCGGGTGTTGGTAAAACATTTTTTAGAAATTTACTGTTTACTTACATTACCACGTATATCTGTAATAATATATGTACGATGGCTTATGTTAAATACCTGAGGGGCATTCTAAGAATATTCTGGCCACGGACCATCTCCAATACTAATCTTTTAAAAGAGAGGCGAAATAAGAGCCAATCGTCAACGAAATCCTCTTAAGGAAGTGTTCCTGGGTTGGCCACGCCCTCCGTTGTCCGGCCACAAACATCGCCAGACAAGACCTGGATTGGAACCCGCAACCACGTGGCGTAGAACCGGCATAAAGGAAGCAGAGGACGCTGGAAAGAAATGGGACGAGATCAAAGCGTTGGCACAAAACAGAGTTCGACGGCGCACCTTTGTTGCGGCTCTATGTTCCACTAGGAATAGCGAGGCTTGATGATGCCCTGTGACCTATGCTATGAAAAAAATTTAACCCGATCATTGGAAAACAAATTCATGAAATTGATTACAGAAGAACCTACGAAAAAAATGTTTCGAACAATTGTGACATACTTTTAGACGTACTAAGTGAATCTGCATTAAAAATAGCGGTAGCCATTTAAATTTTTAAAGTTACCCTCACTACACCCACTGGGGGTTGAGTATACCACGATCATTTTCCCCCATGAAATGGTTACTTTTTGATTATCTACAATTTTTTCGTAGAGGGCTTTTTCTTGAGGTATTTGAAGTTTTCGCGTTAAAAAACTCACACGGTTTAATGAAATATCCATTGTATAAATCAAGTGTTTATTTTTGAAAATACGACAAAAAAATGAACGCACTTACCATTGATAAGCATTGAAAAAATAATACACCAATCCTAATCCATACAGAAACGAAGTATCCTGCCAATGATTCTCTGCCTGTGCCGTGTAAAACATTTGATAAGCAGACAACGCTGAAAAGAAGAAGAAGAAAAGATACATATAGATTTAATTCAAAAATATACTAGTTGCATTAATTCTTCCTTACCTTTCCGATGTTCTTCCAACAAAAGATGAAAATGCCCCAGTTTAACCCATGTCTTTGGATCGATGCTAATGTTTTTCGTCTTGTTGTTGCTGTCCGTTACTTGTGCCTTTTGCTGCTTGCGAGCTTGTACAACCATCAACTGCAGATATTTCACTGCCTACAGATAAACAAAATTCCACTTTGCAACATACCACAACGATGATCCTTTTTACCTAACTTCTATTTTTACTTCCATAATTCGTCGATAAGTAAAGTAACCGAACAAAACAATGCCACTTACTTTTAACACTAACTTCTTCTTCTTTGAGTTGTCTGCATTATTCAACAACAGGTATCCACTTTGACGACTGAAAGCAGAAGATATATAACGTATATCAACGTACAAAAATCAGTGAACATTTATTTTGTATGAATCAAAATCGTCCTACCTATCCAACTCGGAGAGAAGTTGCAGCTCCTGCGGCGTCATGGTGATCTCCACCGGATCATCCGTCTTCGGTTTAATCATGTCGGGGGCGGTAATCATCTAGTGACCACTACAACAACACACCCGCAAAAGGCAATTTTTAAGCGAAACTGTATATTTATTATTACTATTTACAATCAAGTTTTGTATGCGTCTGCAAAACTAACCAATAAAAATTAGTGTCAATACGACGAACAATATTCGACAGAAATACCTAATTGATGTAGCTGTCGCCATCTATGGTCAATGTTTTTAAATTTAAAATTTGTAAGGTGTGTATTTAAACTCTTGTATGGTTGGTTGCCTAAGGTAAAGAATCCCCACTCATAAAAAGTAGGAGATTAGCAGGTTTGAAGAAAGCACAACTCGATGGATGAATTAAGTAATGAGACATTAACAATCCCTTTATTAAGGCTGCAATAATTTAAACTTCGAGACACTGTCAGCGAGAGAAATTCCAATTACAGTATATGCAACCTAAATATAAACGCATACGACTACGTCCGGTGACAGCCGAGGACGTACGACGGCATTTGTCAACACGAATATCGTCGAGGGTTACCGATGTTCAAATATAAACCTCAAGGTCGTTTCTTAAAAGTGACTTAAAAGTGGGTTTAAAAGTAATGCGATCATAATATAAAAAGTTTGACGGTCACTGTCATTCATGTTTCTGTTCAAGGTCACACACAATGTCAAAATCGCATTCACCGCAATAACGTTCACTGCAGTTTTACCCTTATCACTCACCACCAAATTGCATATGCAGCAGAAAGCAACGTGGCAACAAACTGACGGCGACGTGTTAATACATCTCTGTTTCAAGTTTCTACATTTTGCTGTCGAACATACGGTAAATGTTTACATGTTGTTGATTATTTTAAGACAGTGGAAGTATATCGGTGGAAAATTGTAGTAGAATGGGAGCCAAGACAGGAATACGTGCCCTAATACTTGTCGGTGGCTACGGCACCCGCCTACGACCACTTACCTTAAGTCGTGCTAAACCCTTGGTGGAGTTTGCAAACAAACCAATTGTGCTGCATCAAATTGAAGCTCTTGTTGCTGCTGGCGTCACCGAAGTCATTCTCGCTGTTTCGTACCATGCCGAAGATATGGAGAAGGAGATGTCTATTCAGGCGGAACGTCTCGGTATCAGCATCGTCTTCAGCCACGAGGAGGAACCACTAGGTACTGCCGGGCCAATTGCTCTCGCGAAACAATACCTAGGCGAAAGCCGCCAAAGCGAGCCCTTTTTCGTGCTCAACTCAGACATTATCTGCGATTTTCCCTTCAAAGAACTGGCACAGTTTCATCGGGCGCACGGTCGTGAAGGCACCATTGTTGTAACGCGCGTGGAAGAGCCATCGAAATACGGCGTAATTGTGCACAAACCCGATGGACAAATCGAGCGTTTCGTTGAGAAGCCACAGGAGTTCATCTCAAACAAAATCAATGCTGGCATCTACATTCTCAATCCGAGTGTGATTAATCGCATTCAGTTGCGACCGACGTCCATTGAGAAGGAGGTGTTTCCAGGCATGGCTGACGATGGACAGCTGTACGCGTTCGAATTGCGCAGTTTCTGGATGGATATCGGACAGCCTAGAGATTTCCTCACTGGCATGTGTATGTACCTGCGAGCATTGCGGAGTCACGCACCGGAGAAGCTGTATACTGGCAGCGGAGTTGTTGGGAATGTTCTCGTTGATCCCACTGCAAAAATTGGTGCTGACTGTCAGATTGGCCCGAATGTTACGATTGGACCTGGCGCTATTCTTGAAGACGGTATGTGTGTTTGTATGTATGATTGAGTAGTTAACTAGGCGGTATATTTTGTAGGTGTTTGTGTGAAGCGTTGTACAATCTTGAAGGACGCCGTCATTCAGTCCCACTCATGGCTGGAAAACTGTATCGTCGGCTGGCGGTCCATGGTTGGCAAGTGGGTACGCATGCAAGGCACTACAGTTCTCGGCGAGAACGTCATCGTCAAGGACGAAATCTACATCAACGGTGGGCAGGTCCTACCGCATAAGAACATTGCTGCTTCAGTTCCCGAACCGCAGATTATTATGTGATCCCCGTGATTCTGACAAAACACAAACAAAGAAACAAACGATTAGTATAAATAACGGTTTTTTTTAATGCAATGCAAATTTGCCAGTTGTCAGTTGCAATACATTTATAGTGAAAAAGACCAAAAATCAATGATTTTAATTTCATGTTCTTCATAAATGAAGAAATAACTAACAAGGAGAGTGTTCCAATTGTCCAACACCAAATTGAATGAAACTTTTTGTATGTGTAGTACATATATAGAAATAAATTGTGTTAACGGGATTTTACCCGTTTTGGGTCGTTTGCCCAAAAAATTTTTTCAAAGTTTGGTATATATTGCAATAACTGCAGCAATCGCTGTACCCTCGCGCGTGTATTCGCGTCAAGCGCGCCAAGGTTGGTCAACATGCCGGCGTGTTGATGGTTTGCCATGTAATTCATGCAGCGAATGATGCTGTTAAGGCAATATATACCAAACTTTAAATATTTTTTTGGGCAAACGTCTTAAAACGGCGTAAATCCCCTTAATACAATTTATTTCTATAGATGTACTTACTACACGTACAAAAAATTTCATTCAAATCCGTGTTGGACAATTAAAACACTCTCCTGGTAAATAGAGAAATAAAATAAATAAGGAAATAAAGAAAGAAATAATGAAGTAAAGAAATAACTAAAGAAAAAATATTAATAATAAGGTATTGTAATATAATATCATGGCTACAAGTAAAGCTAGGAAATGGAATAAAAAGATTTTTCTTTCATTGACTAATTATTATGTATTTTGATTTTTTTATAATTGCTTCATTCTTAAAGTAAGACATGTTCAGTAGTAGTGGGCATATGGATAGGCATGGGTGTATCCATGGGAGTAGGCAATTGGGGAGTAGACACCACGCTTGGCCAAGAAGTGGCTGTATCCGGCGTAGGAGTAAGCTGGGGCGGTGTAGGCCAGAGGGGCGGCGTAAACACCACGCTTAGCAAGATAATGATGGCCGTAGGCACCATAAGAGTAGGCTGGAGCGGCGTAGGCGTATGGAGTGGCGTAGACACCACGCTTGGCGATGTAGTGACCGAAGTGGCCGTGTTCGTAACCGTGACCGGTGCGGGCAAGAGCCTCACCGTGGGCGGCGAAGTGGGCAGACTTGGCGGCGGCAACCTCGGGGGTCTCGAGTGGCACACCGTTGGCGGTCACGGCTGGCACACCGACGGTGGTTGGGTAGGCCTGGTGGTGGGCTGGGTAGGCTGGGAAGGCTGGGGCAACTGGAGCAACGACGGCATGGTGGGCTGGGTAGACGGGGGCAACTGGGGCAACGTAGTCACCGTTGCGGGCATGAGCTTCAACCTTGTGGGCCAAGTGGGCGGCGGTAGCGTGTTGAACGGCTGGGGTATCAACTGGGACACCGTTGGGGCCAATGACTGGAAGGTGTTGGGCACCTGGGTACGCTGGGGCAACCAAGTGACCGGCGGAGGCAGCGGCCAAAGCGCAAGCGAAGACAATCTGTAATTTCACTTTAGTATTAGAAACTAATTATTATAATATCAATTATTATTTACCAGGAATTTCATTTTTTGTTTTTGGTTTGTTGTACTGCACCACAAAAGATGAAGTGTACTGATTCGACAATGCACCAGCCTTTTATACCAAATCATTCATGAATAAAATTCTGCATTCTGAATAAAATTATATTTTTTAGGAGTCACGCCTTGTATCAAGATTTAGAAAAAAAAAGTAGTCTAAAATTCGATCTTCTCAAGGTTTTATGCAGATTGTGTTGCTACTTCCTTTATAAAAATAAAACTTTGAGTTGCTAGGCTAAAATGCAATTTAAATCACAAACTAATAAATTATGATAGAACACAACTATATTTATTTATAATAAAGGCATAAAACTTTAATATTTCGACAGAGAAAGCCATATAATTTTCATACAATCACCATTTTCCTCTATGAATCTACGAAATATCTTTAAACAGTAATTTAGGAATTCTTAAATTGAATTAATACAATTATATACGTTGCTGTTAGATTAACAAACATAAAAATCATGGAATTATCAACAATAAAAAACGAAGCAGCTGTAAATACTGGCGATTTAGTCTGTGTTTGTTTTAAAAAATACACTGCTTTGTTTACAAAAACACTTCCAGAATGTGCGTGAACATTTATAAGATCACATACTAAACTTGCTGTCTTTCTTCCTTCTTCTGATACTGAATTACATATTTTTGCTAGAATTATTCCTTGCATCTAAAAATGGAGAAAAACGGTGTTTAGTAATTATAACAAAGTTGCTTTCAGGTGTTTATGATCGAATATGTTATGTTTGAGAGTAAAAGTTGGAAACACATGGATTGAAAAATTGATTTTCTGGCTAAACTAATGGAGATAATAACATTTTCTCAACTTAACAGGAAAGAGGAAGAGTTGTTGGTTCTTATAAGGTCATTCATTAATCTGTGAGATTTCGAATATGGTCGCTATAGCCTTTAAAAGATGAAGTTTTATTTTCTCATTTTGTATCAATTTAAAAACAATATGTTTTGGAAAATTCCAAAAAAAAGTATATATTTTAGAGGCTATCAACCCTGGAGTTTTTCCGCCGTGATTACAATTTATTTGTGTATGTTTACAATTTGTGAGTTTGTTGTTGTTGTGTATTATAGTGTTGAATGTTGCATGATGAATGTTTGTGTGCTGAAAGTTGGGTGTTGAATTTTTTTAAATGTTGAATAATGTTGAATGTTGTAATGTGTGAGGTGTGTAGTGGGTGAATTATTAATTACAATTCACCCGGTGGATTGCCCACCTCGGGGAATCGAACCCCGTCCTCCTAGGTGGTAAGCCGAGACGATACCACTAGGCTGCCCAGGTGGGCGGAAAATTACATTTTCCTACTAAACTAATAAATACAACAACATTGTTTTAACATAATACGAAAGCGGAAGAGTTGCTGCTTCTAATAATGTTAGTCTTTAATCTGTAGTAGTTCTAACAAGGGTGTTACTGGCTTTGAAAAATGATGTTAAATTTTAAATTAGCAAAATTTTGAAACACACGCTTTGGAGAATTACATTTTCCGATCAAACTAATAGAGATAATTTAATATTCTCGACGTTTTAGGAAAGAGGAAGAGTTGTTGTTTCGAAATAAGAAAGCCCTCTATCTGTGGAAGTGTAGCAGTTCACGAAATGGTTGTTAAAAATTAAAACTTACCACATTAAAAGCCAAGAGAGAAAACAAAATAATAGCCATCTCTCTACTAAAACATGCAGTATTCATCACCAACTGCAAAGTTCCAAGCGTAGAAATCATCATATTAAGATAAAACAACATAATATGCCAACCAAAGACGTCCTGAAGTAATCCACAAAGATTACACAACTTGTTATGTAATCCCGTTAGAATATTTAGTGATAAACAGTTCGGTTGAGCCTGCAGGAGACTGAAGTCTCCAACAAGGGAGTTTAACTTCTTCAAAGATACTTTACACATAACCAGGAAATACATCAGCAGGGCATTTATCAATACAACAAACATAAGCACAAAATGATCAAATCCACCGATCGTTAACATTCTCCAGCCTAGTTTACGAAATGAATACATTCCAGTGAAACTAACGGCCATATAAATGATCATAAATATCCCAACAAACCATTTGCAATGTACAACGGTGATAGTTTTCTTAAATTTCTGAAACCCATCGATAATATCATCGAAGCCGATGAAGATCTGCCTTAAATCTTCGGCTGATCCTCGAGAAAATCGCAGAAAACAGATGATAACTGTGGAAGTATTCGCCAAAGTTGCACCGAATTTTAGATAAACTCTCACTGTATTTTCCACATCGAATCCATCTCCATAAAGTTCTTTTGCTACAAATCCACTGAAGAAGAATAAGCTAATTAAGGCAACTTTGATGTGGTTTGTTTTATAAGTCGTAAAGTTTTCATTATAATCAGGAAATAGTCCGATGTAGAAATAAAACTTTCGGATAAAGTTGAAATTATTTGATTGCGACATAGTTGTGTGGTTTTTACTGCATTTCTCAATTGTTTGTTAAGAAATGCTCTTTTAAAAAATGGGATACTTTGACCATTGGTGATGCTAATTTAATTATTGCGATTATATGTAGTTGATAAAATATGATGAGGCTATTAAGTAATTGGTGCGGAAATTAGGTTTTATTACACACGATGGGGATGAGTTAGACTAGACTAAATGTCGAGATAATGTGTTATTGATGATGAGGAAATGAGAAATTAACATTTTGATGATTATAAATAGAGTGAAAGTTTGCTTTGAGTCTCAATTTAATCAATTTCATTTTAAAACGATCGGAAATAGGTAAATATTTTTAAATTAGGGAAATAATAGAGAAGCGTGCTTTGGTAAATCTCATTTTCCGACTGAACTAATAAATATATTGATATTTTCTCAACGTAGGATGAAAGAGGAAGAATTGCTGCTTCTTCAATGAGCACCCTGTAATTTGGGGGAATTCGGATAAGGGCGGTACTGCTCTCAAAAAACGAAGTTTTTTTAAGTTAAGAAATTTTTTGAAAAACTCGCTTTGGAAATATACACCTTGCGTTTAAACTAATAAAGATAATAAGATTTTCTTAAGGTAGTATGAAAGAAGATGAGTTGGTACTTCTTTAGCGGGTGTCCCTTATTTTGTGGAAATTCTAGTAAGGGCAGAACTGCTCCTGAAAAGTTATGATTTCAAGATTACAAACATTTTAGAAACAAAAAACACGCTTTAGAAAGTCACAATTTCCGACTAAACTAATAAAGATAATAACATTTTCTGAATGCAGTATGAAAGAAGATGAGTTGATGCTTCCTAAAGAGCCGTCCTTTAATTTATGAGAATAAATCAAATTTTCCGATTAAACTAATAAAGATAATAACATTTTCGCAAAGTAATATGAAAGAAGAAGAGTTTGTTTCTTCTTAAATGGGTGTCCTTTCATTTTTGGAAATTCGGATAAGGGCGATACTGTGCTGGAAAGATTACGGTTTTATTTTCTCAACGAAATAACAAAGAGCAAAAGTTGCTGCTTCTAATAAATGCATTCCTTATGCTGGATGAAATCAAATAAGAGCGCTGTGGTGCCTGAAAGATGATATTTCTTAAATTTACAAAAAATGTAAAGACCACGTTTTGCATACTTACATTTTTCTACTAAACTAGAAAAATAATAAAATTTGCGTATGCCAAATATGTTTAATCACCTTTAGTATTTACACAATCGTCCTTAGTGCAATATAATCATAACTATTAACTTCTAAACTGTATCAGAACGACAACATAAGTAGCAGTCAAATTTATGAAAGTAGAAATCATCGAATTATCAATAGTAAAAAAGCAAGCCGCCGTAAACTGTGGAGATTTGGCTAAGGCCTGTTGCAATAAAAAATATTCCCTGTCCAAAATCATACCAAATCCACCCTTTGAATGAACATTAATGACATCACAAACAACACTGCACGTTAATTTTCCTTCCTGAACCACTTCATTGCACGAAACAGCGATAATAATACCTTGAACCTGAAAAAACAGTTCCATTCACTTTTCAGGTTATGTAGTTAGAAAAGAGGTTATATAACCTCAAATTAAAACTAATATAACCTCAAATTAATACATATTAACTTACAATAGTAAACGCTAACATGGAATACAAACTAATAGCCATATCAGTATAAACAAACTCAGAACCCATAGCAATTTGTAAAGTGCCGAGTAGAAAAAGCATAATATGAGTGTAAAACATCAACAAGGGCCATCCAAAAAATTCCTGCAATTGCTGACAAAGATTACAAATATTATTATGCAAAGTTATAGCTATTTCCAGATTGTCCAACAAGGTTATCTTGTATATATTCATAGTTGTCATGTTTTGAAGATGTTGATTCAACCGCAAAAATGCAATTTTTGCAAATAGTGTGAAATGCAAGAATAAAATTGCGATTAAACCTATGTAGACCATCGCTGCATGGTCGATACTACCCAAAATAATTTCTTTCACACCGATATTTCGAAAAGTGTATAAACCACGTGCACTTAAAAGAGTGTAAGTCATCATGTATACTACAACAAACCATTTGCACTTTATACAAATGGATTTTTCATTCAATTGAGATAGATTCAAGTTGATACTGTTGAGTTTTGTAACTAGATTGATTATTTTTAAGGCGTGGCAAGTTGAAAATTTGATTATGAAGACAGTTATTGTTGTGAAAAGTATAGTACTTGATGCAATTGTAAAATATATTCGTACTCTTTCCTGGTCAATCCAAACAAAGATGTTCTTAGCAATTCCAAGAGAGGCTATTAGTAATGATATTAGGGATGTCCTCAGGTGGTTTTGGTTATAGGTTGTGAAGTTTTCGTTGAATTTTGGGAATAATCCAAGGTAAAAGAAAAATTTTCGGATGAAATTCAAGTTTTGAGAGTGTGGACACATTTTTTGGATTGTAGAAAGTTCAGATGTTTCACTAATGGTTGCGTTAATGATAATGTTGTTAATGTAATGTTTTTATTTTATTTATGTCGTTAATGATGGGAGCATGATGCAAATAGTAGGTTGTAAACAATGACACTTAATGAATTACAACGAGAAATATATGTATTTTTCGGTCTAATTATATTGGAGGTTATTAATTAGGATAATTGTGATACAAAACCAATAGTAGCTGTAATAGAAGTATTGTTTCTATTCTGTACATTTTGCTTCTTTAAATTGAGGAATCATTTAAGGAGTTAATATTGCGATAATCATGAACATAAATGGTTAAAAACACGCGTTATATAATTGAATTTTTCGGTGAAAGTAATAAATAAAACTATATTTTCTCAACGTAATAAGAAAGAGGAAGAGTTTCTCCTGCCAATAAGGTAATTAGTTAATCAGTGAGGTTTGAAATAAGGGCGCAACTGCTCTAGAAGTATGATGATTTTAAATATTTGTGAAATTTGTAAAACACTCTTTGGAAAATCATATTTTCCAAAGAAACTGATAAAGATTATAACATTTTCTCAACGTCTTTAGAAAGAAGAAGAGTTTCTTCTGTTAACAAGGTTATCAGTTAATCTGTGAAATTTGAAATAAGGGCGCTATGGCTCTTGAAAGATGATGATTTTAAAAATGTTGTTAAGTTTGGAAAAAATATGTTATGGAAAATCGAATTTCCCGAGTAAATTAATAAAGAAAATATCATTTTCTCGACGCAGAGGAAAAGAGGAAAAGTTTCTTCTTCGAATGAGGTTACACCTTAATCGATGAGATTTGAAATTAGGGCGCTACTGCCCTTGAATTATGACGTATTTTTAATTTGGAAAACTGAAAAAAACAAACTTTGGGAAATCAACTTTTCCGTGAAAATTAGGTAAGATAGGACAGTTTTGTTAACGAAATAGGAAAGAGGAAGAGTTTATTTTTATGATTTATTATATTCTTGAACTCGAAGACTTCGAATAAGGGTGCTAGTTGTCTTGATATATGATGATTTTTTAAACTTGGAAATTTTTGAAAAAAGCTAGCTTTGGAAAATCATTATTCCGAGAAAACTATATCAGAAATTACAAATTTCTCGACGAACTAGGAAAGATAAAGAGTTCCTGTATTCAATAAGGTCATATTTTAAACTTTAATTGTTGACAAAAGAGCTCTATTGCTTTTGAAAGATGATTAATTTAGGAAGAATGTGGAAAAAACCCTTCGGAAAATCAGATATAATCTTAAAAAATAGGGTAATTGTAAGATATGTCTATTTTTGTAAATATGTTTAATTTCTTAACAGTTTTTTTACGAAAATTGAATCATTACAATAACATAACTAGCAGTCAAATTAATCTTCATAAAAATCATGGAATGATCAATGGTATAAAAACAAGCAGCTGTAAAATTTGGTCGTTTAACTTGTGCTTGTAACAAAAAGTACTCCATCTTTTGTAAAACTTCCCCGTTTTTATGTCTTTCCATAAAATCACAAATAATATTAGATGTCTTTCTCCCTTCATGGTGAACACCATCACAAAGTGTCGCTACTATTATACCTTCCACCTAAAAATAGAAAAAATAGAAAATAAAAACAAAGAAACTAAAGAGGAAAAAGACTTACAACTATCATTATTAAAAATGAATACAATAAACATTCCAAGGAGGTATTAGCAATACCAGGTCTCATCGATGAATGGATCGTAGCTAGGGTAAAAATCGTTAAATTCAAATTAAACCACATCATCTGCCAACCGAAAGTGTCCTGCAGTAGGCCACAGAAGTTACACAAATTGTTATGCAACTTTGTAAGCTTTTCCAATATTTCAAGGTTATCTCCGTTATCTCTTTGATTAGGTAGGTATAATGTCGATAAAATGCTATTAAGTTTCCGAAAACCAACTTTGGCAACGAGTAGAAAGTGCATAAAGAGCACATTAATCAAACCGACGTAAATCAATGACAGGTGGTCAAGCAATGCGACGATTTTTACTTTCAGGCAAGTGTCCTTGAACATGTATATGCCACGTCCTCCGAGAATGAAGTTACAAACTAGGAATAGCCCTATTAAGATGGCGAATTGTGGTTGGGAAGTTGAGACTTGCAAACTTGGAAAACTCATTAAAAATTCATCAATTTCTTTGATGTGATTGAAGATCTTTCCAATTATTGGGGCATGCCAAGTGGTCATTTTGAATGCTGTGGTAGCTAGTGAGAAATAGTTGGTTATACTTGCGATGAGGTAGAGTGATAACCATGGTATAATTTGGCTGTTTATATTTACGTCTGATAAGACTCTGATGATGGTTATTAGGATTATGATTGTCACTATTGCTGATGTCCGGGCATAGTTGATTTGGTATTTGTCGCAGTTTTTGGTGAAATTTGGAAAGAATCCAAGGTAGTAGTAGAAGTTTTTGATAAAGTTGATGTTTTTGGTTTGGGGTATGAAGACCATCGTCATTGCTGATGCCTGACCGTGAACTGAAATTCGCGAATGTTTTATGTCACTGAAGGGGTTTTAGTGGGTGGGGAATACTGGAGGCACTCTATTTAATTAGTTCGTGTTCGTGTTGATATTATGTGGAGGACTAATTAATTGATTTACAGTATTAGATTTAATTAATTTCATGGTTACGGTGCTTTGTTGGGGTCAGTGGTGGCATTAGAGGATGTTTTTAGATTAGGGTATGAGGTTGAGGTCTGTTTGTGTTGAAGACAAGGCTTAGAAAGGAGGGATATAGGTTGGTTGCCTATACTGACAGCAAGGGGGTTCGTTTGGTTACAATTGGAGTTAATGTGGGGCTAATCATGGTGTCTTAAGGGAACTCGAGGAATTCCTGAAATTCATTGGGAACTCTTGGGAACCCTGTGAAAACCAGAGTACTCTAGGAACTTATGGGAACTTCTAAATTCGGGAAAGCCTTGAGTACCTTGTGAATTCATGGGAACTCCTTGGAAGTCCAGGAACTCATAGGAACCCCAGGAATGCTGGAAATTCTTGGGAACTCCTGGGTTCTCTTGATGATAATTGTCAGACTAATTCTGGGATCTATAGGAAATTTGAGGAATTCCTGAGAATCCTTGGAAACTCTGGAATCTTAGGGTACTTCCTGGGAACCCCGGGATCATCTAGCAACACATAGGACTCATGGAACTTCCTGGTAATATTTGCGAATCCTGAAAACCCACGAGTTCTTTGTGAATTTATAGAAGCGCCTTGGAACTCCACGAAACTCTGAGTACTCCTGGGAATTCTGGAAGCTGCTGGGAACTCTTTATAATCCTTGAGAAACTTGGGAACTTCTCGGAACCCTGAGAAATGCAGGGAACTCTTGGATAATCCTTGAGAACTTTGGAAAGTCTTGAGAATTCTCGAGAACCATGGAAGTTCCGTTAGAAAAAATACAATAACATGTTCACCGCTTGTCTACAAACTTTCAAGTCATCCGAACCTGAGAAGGATAGGTTTGCCCAGAGAACCTCCAATGTCAAAAAATATTAAATCAAAGTTTTATGGTGTTGATGGATCAACTTTAAAGTTTACTATTAAATGGGAAGTCTAGAGTTCGACGTTACTAGGAAGAATCATTAACGTCGAAAAGTATTAATATCATACCACTATTATCACATAATCATGTAAAACCCCTCACATCAATCAAAAACATGATCGTCCAATATTTACGCAATTTGTCCAATATCATTATCACAAACACTGAATGTATAACTAGGCCGATAATTCCTTCCATTTTGAACCTGCCCATTTCTATTTTGATCATCTTGAAAATCAAAGTCTTCTCCTTCTATAGTCTGAGACCTCAACTGTAACCCATTGTCAGAGGAAAACAACACGAGTGCAGTTGTCCGGCCACGATTTGCGACATCCTGGACTGAATTCCGTAAAACACTGCGATGATACCACACGATAAAAACGACAAACGTGACGAGAAACACGAAGAGGGATGCGATGGCCACGTAGGTGACCACCGTCAACGGCATTCGTGCCAGCGATGACCGCGCGATACTGACGTGACATGTTCGTCCCCGTGGTGGTCATTGCTATGGTCATAATGCATGGTTGCTGCATTTTGTTAAATTCAACCACGAGGTGGAATACAACAGATTACAGCGAGGTGGACACTTGCCCATCGTTCTGTTGTGATTCTAATTGTTATGGTTACAAGGCCACTGATTGTCAATTCCTTGGGTGCATAAAAAAGTAATAGTTTCATGCATTACTGGGTCGTTTTCGATACGTTTGATTGTTATTGAATGTTATTGAAAAAGGATAGTTTATAGGGAATTGATGGCCAAGTTCTGATACCTCGGGTTTAGATGTCATGGAATTGGATCCATGTTAGTGGATTACTATTGTTATTAATGTGAAAGCGTTGGTAATACAATAAATGGATTTTGATAGGAAAGGAGGGCGAAAGATGTGTAGGATAATAGCTGATAAATATACGTGGCGTGATTCTATCTCATGTAACTATATTTAGAAGGACCATGTTTACAATGAACAAACAAATGACGAATTAGTTTCTTTATATTTCTTCTTACCAATTTCTGGATGCTTGAAAGACCGTGACTTGCCTCGTTTCTTCTTCTTACCTTTCACCCACTCCTTTTTGTTAGGTCCATATAGTCAGAACTTCCTGGGATGGAACGAAGGTCCATGGTAACTGATTCTTCTTTAGATCTTCGAAGCAATTTGAGAAATAGTCGTTAATTGTAGTGATTATCAGACTAATCCTGGGAGCTACTGGGAACCTAGGAAATCTAGGAAAACTTTGAGTATATTGTGAACTCATGGGCACTTCTTGGAAGTTCAGGAACTCCTATGAGTCTTGCAAATGCCTGAGAGCCCTTAGAAATCTTTGAGTACCCTGTGAACTCATGGGAGCTACATGGTTCTGTCAGGAATCCTCGGAATTAGTAGTAAAAGGTTGCTCACCCCTGATTGATATCATATCTTGACACTATATTTATAAGAACCATGCATACAACAAACAAAGGATGAATTGTTCTCAGTATACCTCAGTATATGAGACCGTGACTTAACTCGTTTCTTCTCCTAACCTTTGAACAAATCCATTTTATCGGGTCCTTTGTTTTGAATTTACTGAGATGTAAACAAGGACCACGACAACTGACATGACCTTCGAACCGTTTTTTATTAAATCCAGCAATTATGTGTTAACGTCATAATGAATTCATAAAAAGATTTTCTGATGCGTTGATTCGTATGATTGAACTGTCTGTGCATCAATGAATGTATGATAAGAATTTGCTTACTTCAGGCGAAATATCGAGCCTCGCCCGCAATTGATAACGACTTGACATGAATGAATAAAAACGTAGACATGATACAGTTACTGCTGATTTTGCTGATCGCTAAACAAATGGCCAGCAAAATTTTGGTATAAAAGCCCAGAACGGAATTGCGAAGAGCACACTTCTGAGTTCATCAGAACGAGTCCAAGATGTGGTCCCAACTTCTCTTGTGCTGTCTCAGTAAGTAATTTTTTGAATTTTACTTTTTTGAATGTTACTAATTGTCTTGGTTATGTTTAGTCGGCTTTGCCGCTGCCTCCCAGAATGGTTGGCAGAGCAACATGGAATATGAATACCAGGTGCAGGGTCGTACCCTCACTGCCCTGCCCGACGTCGCCAACCAGTACGCTGGTATTGTCCTCAAGGCCAAGCTGATCGTCCGCCCCGAGGGTGGCGACAGTCTCATGGCTAAGATCGTCAATGCTCAGTACGCCCAGGTCCATGCCAACCTTCCCGAAGGCTGGAGGAGCGACATTCCCGAGAAGTACCAGCAGTTCAAACAGTTGGAGCTTAACGAGAAGCCCTTCCAGATCCTCCTGAAGAACGGCATCGTCCGCGATGTCATTGTTGCCCGCGACGTGCACAACTGGGAAGCTAACATCATCAAGGCTATCGTCAGCCAGGTTCAGCTCGACACTCAGGGTGAGAATGTTATCAAGGCCCACCTCAACCAGCTGCCCGAGGGTGATGACAACTCCGCTGTCTTCAAGACCATGGAGGACACCGTCACCGGTACCTATGAGACCCTTTACGATATCACCCCTCTGCCCGAGTACGTGCTCCAGGCCCAGCCTGAGCTCTGCCCCATGCCCGAGCTCCAGAAGGACGGTGAGATCATCGAGATTGTCAAGACCAAGAACTTCAGCCGCAGCGAGGAGAACCTCAGCTATTACTATGGTCTTGGTGGTATGGGCCAGTTCGAGCCCGCCACCAACCAAATGGGTGATTTCTTCTCCCGCTCTGCTCTTTCCCGCGTGATCGTTACCGGTTCTCTGAAGCACTACACCATCCAGTCTGCTACCACCACCAACAAGGTCATCATTGCCCCCACCCTCAACTCCGAGGAGAAGGGTATGGTTGTGTCCCACCTGAACCTGACTCTGCGCTCTATGCAGCCCGCTTCCGGTAGCTTCCAGCAGCCCGAACAGGGCCAGAAGCTCGGCTCTCTGACCTACACCTTCAACACCCCTTTCTCCGGTAACCACGAAGCCCGCCAGGGTGCCAAGCGTTCCCAGCAGGAGGAGCAGTACATGTTCTCTTCCGAGGAAGATGACCAGCAGCAGGCCCGCCGTCACTACCGCCACCCCCGCTCTGTCCAGCAGTCCGAGGAGTCCGTTGAGTCCAACGAAGAGTGGGCTCAGGAGGAGGCCAAGCTTAACCAGGCCCCCCAGTCCCCTCTTCTTCCCCTCTTCATCGGCTACAAGGGCAAGTCCATCAAGTCCGCTGACAAAATCAACGTTGTTGAGGCCGCTACCAAGCTCGCCCAGAGGATCGCCAAGGAAATCCAGCAGCCCGAGCACATCCAAAAGGAACAGACCCTTGCTTCCTATGTCATCCTGACTTCCGTCTGCAAGATCATGAACGAGAAGGAAATGCAGCAGGTCGCCGACAAGCTGTACACCAAGGAACAGTATGGCCAGCAGGCTGAGGCCTGGTACGTCTACCGTGATGCCACCGCCGAGGCCGGTACCGGCCCCGCTCTCCTCACCATCCAGCAGTGGATTGAGAACAAGAAGATCCAATACGAGGAAGCCGCTGAGATTGTCGCCACCATGTCTGAATCCGTCCGCCAGCCCACTGAGAAGTACATGCGTACCTTCTACCAGCTCGCCACCAAGAACGAGCAGGTCCAGCACCAGTACCTCCTCAACGATACCGCCATCCTCTCCTTCGCTCGCCTCGCCCGCAAGGTTTACGTTGACAAGCTCGTTGCCCACAACCAGTACCCCGTCCACGCTTTCGGTTCTTTCCGCAGCCAGGAAGGCCAGCAGTTCGTTTCCGAGGAACTGATCCCCTACCTTAAGGAGAAGCTCCACCAGACTATCCAGTACGCTGACTCCCACAAGGTCCTCGTCTACATCCGTGCCCTCGGCAATGTTGCCCACAAGGAGATCCTCGCCGTCTTCGAACCCTACCTTGAGGGTGAGAAGCAGTGCTCTCAGTTCCAGCGCCTCCAGATGGTTATTGCTCTTGACAAACTCGTCAAGGTTCACCCCAAAGTCGCCCGCTCCGTTCTCTACAAGATCTACCAGAACGCTGGTGAGAAACAGATTGTCCGTGTCGCCGCTGTCTACCAGCTGATGCGTACTGCTCCTCCTGCGTCCATGCTCCAGCGCATGGCTGAGTACACCAACATCGATGAAGATGAGCAGGTCAACGCTGCTGTCCAGGCTTCCATTGAATCCGCTGCTCAGCTTGAAGATGCCGAGTTCGCCGAACTTGCTTCTAACGCTCGCGCCGCGCAGCCCCTTCTCACCAAGAACGTCTACGGCGTTGAGTACAGCAAGAACTACCTCCGCTCCTTCGTTGCCAAGGAGATGAACTTCTACTACAAGCAGACTGCTCAGATCTACGGCAGCCAGGACTCTTTCGTCCCTAAGGGTATCAAGTACGCTCTCCGCGCCGGTCTTGGTGGTTCTCGCCGCCAGCTCATCAACGTCCAGGCTATGGTTTCCTCTGCTGAGGAGCTCACGAACGTCTTCCAGCGTCAGGGTCACCAGTACCAGAAGCACCAGGAACAGCAGCAGCAGAGCTTCCAGCAGGCCAAGCAGCAGCAGTGGACTGCCGAATGGATTGCCGAAAAGCTGAACATCAAGAACCCTGAACGCGAGCAGTTCGAGGCTAACTTCCTCGTCCAGCTTGCCGGTGGTGTCACCCGCTACTTTGCCATCAACAACCAGACCGTTGAGATGATCCCTGAGGTCCTCCGTGAGGTTGAGGACATCCTTCGCGAAGGCAAGGAATTCCAGTACACCAAGTACATGAACTACCACGATGTCGCCATCAGCTTCCCCACTGAAATGGCACTGCCCTTCACCTACACTCTTGATATCCCTACTGTGCTCCACTTCCAGGGTAAGATTCGCGCTACCGCTGAGCCTAAGGTTTCCAACGGCGAGCTTGTTCGTTTCCCCGAGACCGTCACCGCTCACGCCGAGATCCGCGCTCTTGTCTCTGGTCGCATGCAAGCCAAGGTCGGTTTCGTTACCCCCTTCGACCACCAGCAGTACATCGCCGGTTACGACAAGAACATGCAGATCAACTTGCCCATCAAGTCTCAGTACGAAATCGACCTGAAGCACCAGCAGATGCACGCTCAGTTCCAGCCCCTTGATCAGGACAAGAACACCAAGGTCTTCCACTACAGCAGCTGGCCTTACACCGCCAAGCACGATATTCTCACTCTTGAGCCTATCGCCCAGGGCCCCCACACCAAGCAGATTTATGCCACTAAAAAGACCCAGACCCAGTACAACCAGCTGATCGGCAAGGAAACCGGTATGGCTTTCCGTGTCCACTACCACTCTGAGCAGAAGTTCGCCGATGCTATGTGGTTCTATGAGCAGTACCAGCGCCAGAACGGTGACATTCTTGCTTTCCTCATGGCTCCTGTTTTCGACGAGACCATCCAGCACGTCAACTGTGATGTTACCTACGATGTCCAGGAATCCTCCGCCCGCAAGGTTCAATTCCGTTTCGGTTACGAGTCTGAGTTCCAGCAGGAGCAGGGTCATGACAACGTTGAGGTTTCCCAGTTCTCTGAGTTGCCCCGTGACGCCAAAGCTCGCCAACAGCAGCTCGTCAACATGGCTGGTTCCGGCATTGCCTCTTCCACCGCTCGTGTCTGCGACGTTGCTGTTGAATTCGACGGTCACAACAAGGCTCTGTACGTTGCCTCTGTTGCTATCGCCTCCTCTCCCGTTGACGAGAAGGCCCATGCCTTCTTCTACTACAAGAAGCACGCCGCCAAGTCTTACGCTGTTGCTTTCACCGCCAAGGCTCGCGTTCCCAACACCAACGATCTTGACTACCAGTATGCTCTTCAGTTCGACCCCACCACTACCGTTCAGGCCGAGCTCGCCTATGGTGAAGACCTCCAGTCTGCTCAGAAGGTTCAGTTCCACGCCAAGCTCCAGCAGAGCGAGACCCGCAAACAGTACCTTAAGGACTCCGACCGCGCCCAGGAATGCCGCGAAGAAATAAAGCAGGGCAACAAGCAGATGCCCGCCTGCGCCAACATGACTGTTGAGGCTAACCTTCTGGACCGCGTTAACGTGCACGTCCAGTTCGAGCGTCTTTCTCCCAAGACCCTCAACGCCACCAACAAGGTGTATAACGCTCTCCGTGCCATCGGCTACTTCCAACTTGACGAGAACACCATTGACGCCAAGACCAGCGAGAACGAGAACCAGATGACCATCCAGGCCCGTTTCGAGCCCACCTTCGAGGCTGTCAACGTTACCCTCCGCACTCACAAGATGGAATCGCACTTCGACCAGATCCGTCTGAACCAGTGGGCCCAGCAGGTCTTCGGCGTTCACCCCGTCTTCCGCATGGATCAGCGCATCGCCTCTGAGGCTCTTGCCCTTGACACCTACCTCCCCAACTGCGTCGTTGACCAGACCTCTGCTAACACCTTCGATAACAAGACCTACAGTGCCGACCTCGGTAACGCCTGGACCGTTATGATGCAGTACGTTCCCCAGTTCGCCCGCGAAGGCCGCCACCAGAACTACGTCAAGCAGCAGCAGGAGCAGCAGCTTGAGCAGTACGCCGTCCTCGTCCGCGACGCCCACAACGGCCAGCAGAAGGAAGTTAAGATGACCATCCGCACCCCCGAGACCGAGGGTCGGACCATCGAAATTGACCTGAAGCCCCAGGGTCAGTGCGGCGACAACAAGCAGTGCGCCAAGGTGATTTATAACGGTCAGGAGATCCAGTACGACAACAAGAAGGTCGAGAGCATCAAGCACGGCCACGTCCAGGTTTACGAACTCCCTAACGGCGAGGTCAAGATCGAGGTTCGCCGCGCCTTCTACGTGATCTACGATGGCGAGCGCGTCAAGCTCATCGCCACCGCCAACAAGCTGCGCGGCTCCGTCCGCGGTCTCTGCGGCACCTTCACCGGTGAGCAGGTCGACGACTTCCTCGCCCCCGAGTACTGCATCTACGAAAACGAGGATGCCTTCATCGCCTCCTACCAGGTCGAGCAGGGAGAGGGTCGCCAGGGCCACCAGGGTCGCAACAACTACAAGCAGCAGCACGAGTGCGTCAAGCCCGAGCTCGTCTACGCCAACGTCATCTCCGAGAAGGATTACGGCTCCCACCAGGGTCAGCAGTCTAACCGCGGTCAGCAGTGGCAGCGTTCCTCCAACCAGCACCAGCGCGGTAACGACGCTAAGGACTCCTGCGTCGCCCACCAGACCCGTTACGAGGTCCGCGAGCGCGATGATGAGATCTGCTTCACCATCCGCCCTCTCCCCGTCTGCCGTCAGCACTGCAACGCCGACCGCATGATCGAGAAGAACGTGCCCGTCCACTGTGTCGCCAAGTCCTCCGTCTCTCAGCTGTGGAAGCAGCAGATCGACAACGGCGCCAGCCCTGACTTCTCCCACAAGTCCGTCTCCAAGACCATCAAGATGCAGGTCCAGGACTCTTGTTCCCGCTACTAAGCAAACCACCTCAAGGACTACAAGATTGCCAATAACTAAAATCTTGATAATTAGAGAACTGTATATTACGAACATCCCAAAAAATGTAAAAAAAATATATTTAAAAAAATATCTTAATCTCTAGCTGTTTGACCACATTCCAGTCATGAACATGTTTATAACATGATTCTAATATACAAAGTAAAAGCCTGAAATCATAGAACTCACATAGAACTTATCAGAATGAACATTTCAAAAATGTAGAACAATATGATAACTAAACAAAAGAAAAAAGAAAATACCTAAATTGGAATTTAAATATTCTAAGTGTGATAGTAGGTCGCGGCTACGTAACATTTAATTGTGGGGATTGGTGTCGTGAAGGACATCGAGGACCGTTGGTTTCTAACAGATCCGTCAATTTACGAAGTCATGAGGTAAACATTGATTCTATTCTTTTCAAATCTCATGTTATAACTATAAAAATTACGAAGAAACCATAAAAATATCATCAATATCATTGACATAAATATGTTATGTCATAATAAATGTACAGGTGAGCATCAAAACCATGTTTGTATGTAAAGTTGCATATCGTCAACCTCCAAAATTCAAATAAATACAAGTCATGTAACCTAGGCAACCCAATATACCCCAATATATGTTAAGAATCATCTTAAGTGTCAAAATGCTTAAGTGTTAAATGCTTATAACTAGAAGGTTTAAATTTGTAAATCTATAAGATACAAACAGGCAAATTATATGCAATTTTGTTGTCAACATGTAAACACAAGTGGCGTAATGCAGGCAACCCAAGATATAACATTATCTTGTTTCGTCCCAACTGTCATAAGGCTTACATTTATAACCAAACTTATTAATTTGGACCATAAGGTTAAAGTTTATAAATCTATAACATCTATAAGAGGCAAATGATATGCAGTTTTCTTGCCAACTTTAAGACTTGACTCAGAGTAGAATTATACAACAATATTGTAAGGCTGTCTCTAGTTATGATACGTTCGTGAAATTTGAATGTTCCCGGCATGTTGTCCATATAATCACACTTGTAATAAACACGTGCTTCATTGCGCAATTTTTGCGGTTATTATTCAGATTTCTACGTTGTTTCACGACGGGAATCTTCCCAAGCGGCCACCGCATATTCGCGCACGTCGCATTGTTTCGCGCCGACGCCGACAGTGGTGGCAGCGGTGATTTACAATTACGAGCCCAGCACAATAGCAATTTGCTATCGCGACGCACGATGGCCGATTCCGTAGGAGCACGCACCTATCTCGAGCAATTCACGGGAGGGGCCGTTAGGCTGGAGAAGGATTCCGCAACCGGTGTCGCTGTTATCACTCTGGATCATCCGGAAAAGCGAAATGCATTAAATGGTAAGATGTAATGTAAGTAGTAAGAAGTTTATTTCGACCATCATAAAATTTTTGTACCATTATTTTGGTACCATTTTAAAATGATGTTTCCATAACATGATGTAAGCTACATGGTATATCTCATAACATAATAGAAACATCATAAATTAATGTAATCCATTAAATGATGTACCATATAACGCAATGGTAACACTATGAAACGATTTATGGTGACATAATGTAAGGTATACCATAACATTACATTTTAATGTTACCACCACATAGCATAACCATGAAGCTATAACTATAACTCATAATAAGGTGTACCCCACGACACCATCAGCTATCCCATAACATTACCTACCCTTTATCACCATAAGATTATGTTAGTACCACCATAATACGATTTACCACATAAAACCATAACATCATAACTCTATTCCTATACATAACAATATGTATCCCAAACACTCTAACATGTTATACCCAAAACTATAACATACCTCAAAAAAAGTGGCACCACTTTTTTTATTGATGCCCAATAAAACATGATATACCACATAGCACTCTATACCCACTTCTAGGAACAATGATGGTCCAACTCCATGATCACATCCAAACCCTTGAAGAATGGACCGAAGGCAAAGCCTGCATTCTTCGAGGAAATGGCGGCAACTTTTGTGCTGGTGGTAACCTGGACATGGTCCTAGCAACCGCTAACCCCGAAGGTGCTTCCATAATGAACCAATGGATGCTTACAACTCTAGGGAAGTTGGGCACCCTGAAGATGTTCACCGTATGCGTTGCAGATGGCCCTACTTTGGGTGGAGGTACCGAAGTTGCTCTGGCCTGTGACTTCATTCTCGCTGTTGATAACATCAAGTTTGGGTTAGTCCATGGGAAACTTGGGATCGTTCCAGCTTGGGGTGGGGGTACCAGGTAACACCAACATGGACATAGTCACGGATCACGGCCAGATAATTAAACTTTTTTTAAGGTTAACAAAGCGAGTTGGGAGACAAAAGGCTTTGGACCTTTTTCTAACATCCCAAATCCTATCAGCCAAAGACTGCGTCAACTTGGGTATAGCAGATGATGTCCTGTCATCTCAAGATGTTTCGTTAGGACTTAAAACTTGGTTAGAACCACGTTTACAACACCATTACTCTGTTATCCGTGGAATGAAAGAGATTACTTTGCATGCCTCAGACCTTCCTTTAGATTTAGCGCATGCCGAGGAAAGAAGAATCTTCCTTCCTTTTTGGGGAGGTGCTCTGAATAAGTCTATAATTGAGAAGGGGATAAAACATGTCAAAAAGTTACATTAAATGTTCCAAGACACATATATTGTTTCGTGGTTTAACCTTAAATTCCTCCAGTTTAAGATAACCTTTACATCCAGTTTTCAGGTAACCTTAACTTCGTTGAGTTTAACATAATCTTAAATGTAAATTTAAGGTTATTTGCTGTCTTTTTAAAGGTTATATTCTGTAGTTTTAACGTAATAACGTAGAATTTTCTAGTTGTACATGTGTGTACACGACAAGCTGCGAAACAATAAAATTTCTTTGAGACCTTACCATAACAGTACCAACACACAATACCATTGTTTTTTATGCTGTTGTGCAATCTCGAAAATCTAATTTAATGCAATCCAAACACGTCAACTGTACGTATTGCACTCTCTTTACAGTGTGGTGTTTCATTCGCAATTATGTTAACAATACTTCTCGATGCGGCGCGGCGTGGCTGTTGTGTTGCTGTTGCTATGTATTGCTTTGAATGAAATAGTTGCTCCGTTACTCTCGTGCACATTTTGGGATTCCTGCAGACGAGATCGTAAATAGGTGGGCGTGCAAGCATCTGGTGTCTTTCGTCGTAGAAGTAAGAAGTACACTGATGAAATTTCGCTTCGAAAAGCGAAACTGTTTTTGGTGCGAGGCCTTGGCGTGTGTTTGCCTTGACTGGGACCACGCAACGTTCGAAAATTCGCAATAGACATTTATTATTACCTTTTATTATTAGGTGATTGGAGGATTGGGTAGGAAGTTGGTGGATTATGAAATCTTGGAACTACTTGCTGCAAATGAGGAGGTGTCAATTATGATTGCAAACGGATGTGATCAAAAGTTTGAGGAATCAGTGTCCTGTCACGGTCGCCACAATGCTTTGAAGACATCAAAGAAATTATTGAAAGTTCTTAAATGCATTCTAGTGATGGCGATTTTTCGAGACGTGGCTCAAATTTTCTGCATAGTCTTCATATAGTAGTCTGGGGTCACCATATCTTTGGGGATCCTATCTTTGGAGAACATTTAACATTACCATATCTTTGGGGAATATTACAACTGCCATTGTTAAAAATGAAGAAGTGCCAATTATGATTGTGACTGTTACGCGGTAGTCGCGGTTTTTGAAAACATTAATTTCCTTCCCGTTGATTGCCAGGGACCAGACTTAACTGGATCTTTTGCTACGTTCCTTGAGTTATCGCGACACCAGTTTTACTCAAAGTTCACTACAGACGTCAAAGTTCAAAATACACGAAGTAAAAAAGCACAACGATTTTATTTAAACGGCACGAGGAACACGCTAATACAAGAGCTAAATATATGTAAACACGACAACTCACCGGAGGAGAAATAGACCGAACCCCGCGCGTTCCTCCTTTTCTCCTCATTCTCACCTTGCGATGGTTGCTGAGCACGCTCGGCGTGCCCTAAGAACAGATTAAGCGGTGCGCGCAGGGCTACCAACATATATTTAGTTTATGCGCCATTACAGCTGCAGGCGCTTTCAAAATATATGTTAATTCAAAAATCAAATATATGGGCAACCAAAGATACAGTAACAGTATGAGATCAAAGTAGATAGAACAGAACCTGGAGGTACTTCCAGTGTCCTGTCACTGTCGCCACAATGTTTCGAAGTTACCAAGGAAATGATTGAAAATTCTTAATAGCACTATTCTAGATGGCGATTTTTTCTGCCCTGAGCAAATATTCCTCATATAGTAGTCCGGGGTCATCAAATCTTGGGGGATAATTTCCTAAGTATGATATCAAAGATGATTTAACAAAACTCAGAAGAATTTTTAGTGTCCTGACATTTAACAAGATTGTTAGATAAAATGCACCCTATTAGACATAGCTAGGGGTCACCAATTCCTTGATGGATCCACTCCATTTAAGGGCGAGGATCAAATTTGTCCAGAGGAATATAAGTTTCTATCTCCTTATAATAATGGTCAGTCAGTAGAATGGCTTGCGATGAGTTTTTGAGCCCAGACAATTGCCTTTTTTTAAGAGAAGGTCTAAAAAAGTAGAGACATAAAAGAGGACATCCCATTCCACTGTCCACAAATAGCAAGCTTTTATCTCCTCTAATAAACTTTTTTTATAAAAGCATTAGTACAGTTTGTTTTTGTTTGATCCTGTTTTTGTCCATTACCATCCTGCTTGTTAAACTGAAAATTATGCTGATTGCTGTGGTCGTTTTCCATACGTATACGTTTCATTCCCCTAGACGATCTCTATGTTATTACTCCCTGTTATTCCCATTGTGTCCACGTTCCCGTCCACCTCCACGTCCACGTCCACCCGCTGTGTTGTGGTTGTGTACGCATACAACCGCGCCCTTGGCAACTGATCCCAGCATCCCTAGCAATCCCAACCGTTTCCAGATCCACAGCTTTATGTCCCCATGCTTGGACGGAGGTTAATACCCTCGGTAGACTAAACTCCGATCCCCTAGTCCCTTGCCATTGAGACAGACCGTCGAAATTAGTTTGGTATACACACATACGCATTGTTCCCTCCGTTCCACTGTTCCATTGCTTTCACCTTTCGCCAACCAAACTCTAATATGAAGATAATCACCGGTTGTTACAAGGATTACTCCTATACTCATGTATCCCGGAACTCGAGGGACAATTTTAACTCTAGTTTACTGTTAGAAGAGTATAGAGACTAATATAAACTAAATCTCAGAGAAATAGGCCGATAAATTTAAACAAATATTAACACCCTTGGTGGTCTTGTTTGTTCCAAGCAAATTCATTGTACCCGAGTAGCCTCTGATAACAAGGAATGTATAAGTAGAAAGAAGTAGTAGAACCAGTGAATTGAGTTGAGGAACGCTTAGCGTGTCGCTTGATTCAGTTAGGATGTGCACATTGGAATCATTGTAATAGAATTTCCTCAGTTAGGCTTGTTAGGGCCCGGGCGACCAATTGCCTTTCCAATTAGGGGGCTTCAACTACTGATACTCTACGACTCCATACGTAGAGTAGGGCTACGTATTGTATTACACAAATTTATTCTCTACCTGTCAAGCGGCTCTTTTGACAGTGTAGATGTAAACTACATCACAATTTGTTATGCTTGTCTTTTTTACAGTTCTCTTGTAAACCCTTGTTGTTCCGTTAAAGAGAGTGAATTTGAGCATATGAGGTACAAAATAGGGTAGCAGTAGGTCGTAGAGTTCATGCTGGGATAACTAGGTCTATAAAATCGTGGTCATTGTGGTTGGGATGAAAATTGCTTTTGTAATTACGTAAATTGGGGTTATGTCTTTAAATTCCAATGTGTTCACCTTTTTCCACATCTACAGTTATCTTCAAAAAGCCCATATTTGATCTTATTTGTCTTAAGAACATACAACAACAGGTCGCAACAGTGTCTACGTGATATTCTTCATTGTTAGAATATTCTTCCCCTCTTTTAAAATGTCTCCAAAAGAGAAGAAAGGATTCCTCCAGAGAAACTTCCAATGTCCTGTCACGGTTGCCAAATATAACAGTCTCTAACAAGAAATAACCGAAATCAAACCAATGAAAATTGATTATTTGTACTTTCACCTTCTAAATAGTCTCCAAATATTTTGAAGAAATAGATCAAATATTCGTACTTTTTGTTGATAAAGTAGTAGTTCGTGGGTTAATAAGGAGCCCTCCTCCCTTCTGTTTAAAAATATTTTCGAACCTTTCAGTTTTTGTGACAATGTAAGGTCCAAACCAAACAACTCGTATTTAGTACTATCCCCCCTGTAAATTTTTGCCTTTTCCCCTTAGACTCGATGGCTCCCATTTTGATAAGCTGTGCACTGGAAGGTCATTTCCCGGAAACCCAAAATTTTGTTTACAAAAGGGTAAAATTAAATAATAAATCATTTCAACTACCCCGTTTCCCTGCTTTCTGTTTTCTATTAATTTATTGTATGCATCCGCACATGTTTTATACAGTCGACACGAAATTGCCTCCCCCAGCATCTGTCTGCATTTCGAGCGCGAGAGCAGTGTTTCAGGTTTTGAGGGAGAATTGAAAGCGCCCCTAACGGAAACGTTCGTGTGTCGCGTGCAATGCACCTTGAATGGATCCAACTTCCGTCTATGTTTGTTCCGTCTATGTGTGCCTGTATTTGGGTGTATGAATGCATTTGTGTGAGACTCTCGGTATATGAAAGTGGCCCTTGTTTATGAGAAACACGTGAACCACGCGCCACAGGGGTACCACTTGAGCCCGCACGCACATGCGAATGGAATAGAATGAAAAGCTGAAAACAGAAACGCGACGAAAACAAACCAGAACCTACGTTTCCGTCCGACGAATTACCAGCTACCATGCCTATGGTTCGGAAACATACAATAGAATCTCCTCAAGAAATACACCTATACTGATACACTAATCCACTAATACAGAAACACTACTTACATTAGCAAATGTCAAGTGGGGCTGTATAAAGTTTCAGTTGTAGTGTTCGGCACTACGTGTATAGTGTTGGAAAGAAGTGAATGAACATGAGATGTGGCTGTGGATCCTATTCGTAAATGCATGAGTACTTTTCCACTATACAGCTCTGTTCCACTCATTCCTATTTTACTGTGTAGGACACTTACTTCATAGGAATGAGTGGAACAGAACTGTCAGGTTATAGTGTAAGAGTATAAGAGTAGAGGGGTGAGATAGGAGACAGGAAACATGCTTCCAGTTCCATAGTTCCAGACTCTTCTATCTCCCCCATTCACTCCGTTTATTTCGGTATCGCTCGCTCTGGTCTACTTCACTTATACAAAGCTGGAGGGAATCAATGGAGAGTGCTGGATCGTTTGATAGGATGAAAGAATGAAAGCAGAGCAAAGAGGAAGATCGAAAATGTGGTAATAGGAGTAGGAAGTCTTGGGTTAAGGTCAAAGCAGAAAGTCCCTGTTTTTTTTCGTTTTTAGAAAGTTTAAAAGAAGGAATGTTCAGTTTGAACTTCAACGGTTCTAAGACTTTTCAGTGGTTTCGGATACAATAGGAACTAATTAAGACTAAATAGGAACTAATAATTCAAGGCATGACTCGGATTGATTACAACTTGAACTTTTAAGTGTTCCCCAATTAAGTAGCACTTGCCAGACTTGACTGCAAGGTGTGTACAAAGTGGTCTGGAAAGTTGAGAAGTTGAAGGCGATCAATTTACCGGTAAATCGTAAATTTGTTAATCTCAGAAATGATTTTGAGAATAAGAAATGAAATGTAAGACCGATGTAGAATCGAATTGATATATTTTATCGATCAGAACGTAGATAGTCAACATAACATAGTACGATGTGACTGATATTCGGTTCTGTGTCCATAATAACGAAAAAAATAGAACCACTTCATGAGAAACGATACGAACCGTTTCTGAGACCATAAAAAAGAGAAAACAAGTTGGTTTGTGATGCAACAGGACCTAATTAGGTTCAAGGCGAGTCATCAATCAAGGATTGATTCCAACTTGAACTTTTAAGTGTTACTCAATTAAGCACTTGACAGACTTGACTACAAGGTCTGTACAAAGTGATATGGAAAGTTGAGAATTTCAAGGGGATCAATTTACTATCAGTAAATTAGCTAGTCTCTAAAATGATCTGGAAGAGTATAAATGGAATTAGAGGCAAATTAAAACTCAGAATAGATATATTGGATCGATCTGAACATAGATAGTCAACATAACATAGTAAGATGTGGCTGATATGCGGTTCTTTGTCCATAACTTCGCAAAGAAGTGATTCGGTATCCATGAGAAACAATACCAAACGGCTCTGAGATCATAAAAAGTGAAAACAAGTTGATTTGTGATGCAACAGGAATTAATTAGGTTCAAGGCAAGTCAATCAAGGATTGATTCCAACTTGAACTTTTAAGTGTTCCTCAATTAAGCACTTGTCAGACTTGACTAGAAGTTCTGCTCAAAGTAGTCTAAAAAGTTGAGAGTTTTAAAGGGATCAATTTACTGTAAATAGTAAATTTGTTAGTCTCAGAAATGATATAGAGGAGAATAATTGGAATGAGAGACAAATGAATGTCCGAATATTGGGCCGATCAGAACGTAGATAGATAAAATAACATACTAAGATGTCGCTGATATTCGGTCCATAAAAATGCAAATAAATGATTCCGCGTCCATAGAAAAACCAGTGGTAATTCCTAAAAATGTCACATTTAGAAATCAAAAGAAACAAACATAGAACGCGCAAGGAATTTTCCTATCTTCCTCTCTCTTTCTATATTTGTAAAAGACAGGTCTACCACTATATCTTCCTTTGTTATGAAATGTCAATTGTGTCCCCATAAACCATTCCACAATGCCACCATCCTAGGAATGGAGGCAATGGAACTGATGGAAGGGAAGAGAACTCATGGAGGGAACTCCGTGGAAGAGATATCTTAAATTCCTTCCTCCAAAGCAACAAACCGTCTTTCTTTATCGCCCACAAATTCACCCTCGTAGAATCGTGCCAGCATCACACAGTCGATGTGGTCTTTCCCCCTGGTTCACCACTACCCTCCCGGTGGTACAGTAGATTTTTCGTAGGGATAGTGGCCCTCCTCCACCTCCTGCTCCTCGCCGCTTTTGCTTTTGTTGGTACTTATGCACGCTGCTCGCGTTCATCAGCTGTGCATCGCCTCTCTCCCTTCCACCAACAAACAACCAACGGGCAGGCGTCGACGTCGTACGTCCTCGGCACGCATGGAGTCGGCGTAAGCTTGCACGTTGTGCATTTCACCGCGAGCGTTTGTCCGCGATCGACGCGTCGCGTGTACCGGAAGATAAAACATCTCTCGCCGATAAAATGTGGCCCGGTCCAGTCGTCAGCCGGAGTCTGAGCCAACACGATCTGTACTATCACTAAAACTAAACAACGACATATTCAAACATCTAATTAGGACTCTGAGTGACTCTGGGGATACTTAAAAAACGTGCGACACATCAAAGTTAGGATTCCACAAGAACCAGAGGGTGAAAGTAAACTAAACTGCTAAAAAGTGTAGTGAAATTAAGTGATAATTAGTGGAAGGAGTATTGTGTATATTTGTATTGAGGAATAGAGGGAAAAAATGGTCCTCTTTCGGCATTCAGAGTCTGCGCACAGCATCATCGGCACGGAGGGTGTGACCGCCGGCGAGGACGCGCCGCGACTGCTGCGGATGTCACCCCTTCGACACAGCATCGGCCCGCACACCCTCGCCTCTGCTAACTCCTGCGAAGCTGGCATCAATAACAAAGGTAAAACCTTTTGCCTTTGCAGATCTTGTATAGCCTTTTCATCAAAAAAATCCTAGAAAACCCTAGTTTATAGGAGTTTAGAGAGTTACATCCCTATCTGAACTCCTATTAACTCCTTTAAAATCCACAAATTTTATATAATAATTTTATATATCTATAAAATCTTTAAAAACCTCTCAAAACGTATTTTCGCTAAATGTATGGGTTTCTAAACCTTTGAATCTGATTCAAAACAATGTTAGTACTGCAATTAAAACTTCAAATTATAAAAAAGTTACAAAGATTGAACATATAAATTAAAGGTATGATAGGTTATGAATTTTATGAATTTGCTCAATTAGGTAGGAAGCTTTCCATGAATTACATGATGTTTCAACAGTTTTTCAACAATATTTAAACTCATTTCTACGATTAGATATACTTTTCAATCTTCTTGGAACTTGTAAAACCTGAAATTTAATGAAAACACTCCTGAAAATCCTAAAAATCTCTTAAAACACCAATTGTAATACATTATCGGCTATTGTGCATCAATAAACATCTTTCAACCAATCTGTCAATTTAATAAACTAGCTCTGCAAGTTAAATTTGCTTAGAATGTAATCAAACCATCTGCCAAGAGTTTCTCTTCCTTCTTAACCTTTAGAAACACCTTTAAATTGGTTTAAATACTCCTCTCCCTCCTAAACACCCAAAAACATTAAATTCACGTAAACACCTCTAACTTTCGTAGAATCCTTTCAATAAGAAGTTGCTTAAGAAAGAAGTTGCTTATGGAATAAAAGTTTTAGAGGTTTCGCGCAGCTGATCCTCAATTCATCAGTCTTCTTTAACTTCAAATCATTAAAATTGCAATTAAAACTAGAAAATTCTTCTTGGGAGAACAAGTAAAACATCAAAGTTGATCAATTAATCATTCCTTATAATTTTAGACTACAATTACCCTTGAAAACTTGCAAAATCCTGTAGAAAATCTCTTAAAATCTTCTAAATATTGTAGAATACCCAGAAATCCCTTACTAACGGATGGAATATCCTCAAAATGAGATTAGATTATCCTCCAACTGGAGTTTTAAAGAGATTTTCAGGTTAACATATCGAAAAACTCAGAAGTTTAATAAGAACTTCACTGGAAATTCTTAAAATACTCATTGAAATTCATTATAGGCTATTCTCTCATCCAACGAAATCGTGTAACTCTATCAAAATCCCTAGAACCCCTAGAAACACCTCCTCCCTTCGAAACCTTTCAATAACCTTGAAACCTTCTTAAGACTCTCTGAGGAAATTTTGTATGGTATAAAAAGCAAGTTTCAGGGGTTTCGCACAGCTGATCCTCAACCCATCTTTCGTCTTCAACTTCAAATCATTAAAATTGCATTTAAAACTTGAAAATTCTTCTTGGGAGAACAAGTGAAACATCAAAGTTAATCAATTAATCAATCCTAATAACTCTAGGCTACAATTATATAAGTAAAACACTTGATAACGTGAACATTTCTGGAGTAAAGAAATTACTGAAATCCCTTCCAAAGGCATAGAAACTTCTTAAAGAGATTTTGAGGTTATTTAATCGAAAAACTCAGAAATGTAATGAGAACTTCACTGGAATTCCTTAAAATACTCTTTGAACCTGTGTAACTCTTTCAAAATCCCTAGAACCCCTAGAAACACCTATAAATTCCTTTAAACACCTTTAAATCCCTTCGAAACCTTCCAATAACCCTAAAACTACCTTAAGACTCTCCGAGGAAGTTTTGTATGGTATAAAAAGCAAGTTTCAGGGGTTTCGCACAGCTGATCCTCAACCCATCTTTCGTCTTCAACTTCTAATCATTAAAATTGCATTTAAAACTTGAAAATTCTTCTTGGGAGAACAAGTAAAACATCCAAGTTAATCAAATAATCATTTCTAACAACTCTAGGCTACAAATACATAAGTAAAACACTTGATAACGTGAAAATTTCTGAAGTAAAGAAATTACTGAAATCCCTTCCAAAGGCATAGAAACTTCTTAAAGAGATTTTGAGGTTATTTAAGCGAAAAAACTCAGAAATTTGATGAGAACTTCACTGGAATTCCTTAAAATACTCTTTGAACCTGTGTAACTCTTTCAAAATCCCTAGAACCCCTAGAAACACCTATAAATTCCTTTAAACACCTCTAAATCCCTTCGAAACCTTCCAATAACCGTAAAACTACCTTAAGACTCTCTGAGGAAGTTTTGTATGGTATAAGAAGCAAGTTTCAGAGGTTTCGCACAATCAACTAATCATTCCTAACGACTCTAGGCTACAGTTACATAACTAAAACACTTGATAACATGAAAATTTCTGGAGTAAAGAAATTACTGAAATCCCCGCCAAAGGCATAGAAACTTCTTAAAGTGCTTTTGAGGTTATTTAATCGAAAAACTTAGAAATTTAATGAGAACTTCAATGGAATTCCTTAAAATACTCATTGAAATGCATTATCAGCTATTCTTCCCTTCATCGAACCTGTAATAAAACTAATTTTATACTTTTGAATCCTAAAATTCTTAAAAAAGATATTTTATTTCTATATACATAAAAATACGCTTGATCAATGTAATGTTGATATTTACTACTGGTTAATGTTGAAGTTAATTACAAATTATCAGACTACCAGTTAAAAATCACTGCAAAACCGGATTAGCTAAAAGTATTACACAATTAATCAAACCATCGTTACGTTATCATACGTTATCAACACTCAAAAACTATAAATCCATCTGTTCAATCTCCTGAATGAATTTAGAGTATTTTGTAAACGATGAAAACGATAGATAACATTCGAATTCTCGAAGCTGCTATCGTCAGGAAATTTATGTATGCTTGTAGTTGAACATATGTCTAGTCGAAATCTCATATCGCATTAAATTACAATTGAAATACGATGCCCAGACAGTGCGTAATCAAATTTCCGTCATGAAATGCGGCCCTCCAAATCGCAGCGCCGCGCAGCGCCCTTGTAAACGATTTCTGGCTCTGTACAGAGACTGGAGGGATCAGAGAGAGTAGGAAAGCTTGTAGAAGAGGCAGAATCATCTGTTGGGATAGTAGTGAGCGAGGAAGATCAGGGCATCCGCGTGCAATGACGAGGAATCCGACAAATGTTTTATTCATGCAGCTGTCACCGTCACTATCGCGCAGCTACCACCGTCAGATGCACATGTTTGCCACGTTCTAAATTTAACCCAATAAGAATCAAATGAATCCCATAAGCCTGGGACGTAAATTAAGGCCCTTTTGTTGGAAGTTTTTTACGGGCTACTTCCGAATTCAAATAGGAATAGGAATGATAAAGATAGATAGAGCAATTTTGGAAAAGGTTTAGGGTTTGTTATTAAGGTCCATTCATTTATAGAGAATGATTTATTGAGCACTTTAATGTGTTTGAGTTGCGTCTTCTGATTTTTAAAGTTTTAATTGTGATGCTAATGATTGAAGACTGATGAGTTTCAATTAATTAGTCGTAGGAAGTTGTAAATTAGGATTTAGGGATTTTTAAGCTTTTTATATGGAGTTTCACAGCGATTTTCGGGTTTTTACAACATTTACTACATTTGTTTACAATGACACATCAATTAAGAAGTTTCCTCAAGAGATTAGACATCGTTTTTCGAGTTTGCGTACACGATTAGGAAAATTGTACTGAACCGATTTAGCTAAGTGATAGCTAGTTTTATAGGTAATTAACATCTCTAGAATATGACGTCAATTGTTTTTTAAATAAAATATATTTATATATTTTTTCGCATTTTTAAGTCGAAATTTTATGCGATAAATGCATTTTAACATTAAAATTGTATATAAAACATGAAATTTTAACATCCTGTACGAAATACTCGACGTCATATTCAAGAAAATTTTATACACTTTTCAAAAACGTTTAGGTTTTCCGTTTTTGGTCAAAATTAAGGACGCTAGAGTGTACACAACTGAGTAATTTAAAAAGCGAAGCGGCAAAAACATGACGTTAAATATCGTTCTTCGATTTTCACGATTTAGAAAATTTTACCGGATAGATTTGGCTGAATGATATTTCATTTTATAGATAATTAAATTATTTAGAATATGACGTCAATTGTTTTTAATAAATAGCTATTTACATATTTTTTTATACTTTTAAGTCCAATTTTTATACGTAAAATTCACGTCAACTTTAAAACTGTATAAAAAGTGCAATTTAACTTTTTATACCAAATAATCAAGGTCATATACAAGAAAATTTTATAAACTTTTCAAAAACGTTTCGGTTTTCCGTTTTTGGTCAAAATTAAGGACGCTAGAGTGTACGCCAACTGAGTAACTCAAAATGCGGAGCGACAAAAACATGACGTGAAATATTGTTTTTCGATTTACACGATTGTGAAAATTCTACCCGACCGATTTGGCTGAATGATACCTCATTTTATAGATAATTAAATTATCTACAATATGACGTCAATTGTTATTTGAAAAAATACATATATACATTTTTTTCCTATTTTAAAGTCAACATTTTATGAGAAAAGCGCACTTTTAATTTGAAACGTTATAAAAACATTAAATGTATACTTTTTGTTAAAAAGTCTCGACGTCATATTCAAGCAAATATTATAGACTTTGTAAAAACATTCTGGTTTTCCGTTTTCGATTAAAATTAAATCCTGTAGACTGTACGCAGCTGAGCAACTCGTAAAAACAAGGCGATTCAAACATCTAACAACTAAAAACTTTCCAAAATAAAAATAAAAGCAATAAAAATTAATTAATTAAACACCAATTAAATAAATTTGCATGTATTTTACAACCAAATCGAATCGAATTTCATTGCCATCTAATTATCGTGTGCTCAATAAAATTTAACTTTACAACATTTGACGGATATTGCAGTAGAAAACAAATAAAATCAACAATTTACCTCATTTACAAAGAAATGAGCTGAACAACGTGCTTATAATATCAACATTAAAGAATGCTAATAAAATTCAAACATTCGTACATTCCTAATAGCATAAAACAATTCAAATTATCATACAAACATATAAACTCGTATATATGTACATTTTGTGCCTTGAAGCGTTGCGATTTTACACGTTTTCATCAACGAAACAAAAAAATATTTACCATCTTTGTATCGTGGCAATTTAAATAAATGTGCAGTGCATATTTGGACATCAACGTATGAGTATAATAAGCCAGTAATAATAAGTCAAACATTTTGTATTTTCGAATCGCCGAATTCTCGACTAATGCTACATTAAGTACAATCGTACCTGTACGAAAATGAGTATGAGTATGATGAATTATAACCTAGAATTACGAACTGGCTTCGTTCCACGATACTATCATTTTCTACAAATGTTTGTGAGTTTGAAACATTTGAAAACAAAATGGCGAAATGGCCTGTAATTTATTTGCTCTTGGCGTTTGTGCTAGGATTATAAGTGTCTTAATAGACAATTGGCATTTTTATGCGTTTTATGATTGTATTTTTCAGTCATTCCTAGTTTTAATTAGTGAATTATTAAACAAAAGATAGATAATTACAAGTGTTTTTATTTTAATCGAATTTTTTGATTGAGGTTAGTTAATCATGTTTATATCGCTTTTTTTTACTTGTTGTTTTTTTTTACTTGTTCAGCTGCGTATCTTCTAACGTGCTTAAGACGTTTTTGCAAAGTTTATAAAATTTCTAAGAATATTACATTGAGAATTATCAGGAAAACGTGAAAAAGACAAGTTTATAGACAGTTTTATAGTTAAAGTGCATTTTTTTGTATAAAAAATCGACTTTGGCAACTGCGTATCTTCTAACGTCCGTACTTTTGATCGGAAATGAAAACCAAAAACGTTTTTGCAGAGAATATAAAATTTCCTTGAATTTGACATCGGACATTTTCAAAAAAAGTTAAAATTACATGTTTGTTGGCTGATTTTAAGTTAAAATACATTTTTCGTATAAAAAATGGACTTTTCTAAACAAATAATTGATGTCATATTCTGGAGAATTTAATTATCTATAAAAATTTAGCTGAAAGACCCTTCTTTCAGCTAAATCGTTTTGGTAGAATTGCTTCAATCGTGTACGTAAAATCGAAAAACGATATTTAAGTTAAAAATGGTATGCAATTTCAAAAGAAAACCGCAAATAAGCACTTTTTATGTATAAATTCCGTGAGACAGACCATATTTTCTGTTTTATATAAAGAAAAAAGTGTGGAGACATAAGAAACATAGAAAAAACGAAGTTATTTTTGGGCAAACAACACAAAAATGCGAAAAATTCAAATAACGGAAATTATTTCAATATATTTACTACACGTTCAAAATTTGTTTGTTCAAATACTTGGCGGACAATTCGTAAACGCCCCTGAGACACGTTTATACCTATTCCAATATGTGCACTTCCAATAAGTTCACTTCTAATAAGTTCCAATTAACAAATTCACATATAACTTTTACTGCTCTTCAACACAACCTCACTACAACCCAATTAATAAGCAATTAGCAACGCAGATGTGCTAAATGGTCGTAAAAACAACGTTTTAACTCGCACAGTAAAAGTTGAAAGAAAAAAGTTAATGTACTCGGCAAAATTACCGACTAATTAATGTGAGTTTAATGAATTTGAACGACATTAATCTTGCTCATAAGTAGCAAACACTGGTATACTCAATTTATCAAACTATTTAGCAATATATTTAAACAGTTTTCATCGAGCGATCTGTCACTCACCTGACAGCAAGCACTGAAGCAGTATGCAAGTACGAGTACGTACGATCCATACCATGGGGCCGACAATCGCGCGCTTGCAAAATAAAGTCATGCAAATGATCAGGAAAATCACCAGCAATTACTCGCGTGCGTTTTCGCCCGGTAATTCGCCGCTCACGTTTGCATAATACGAAATCGACGTTGACGATGGTAGCCGTTGCAGTAGATATATCGTGCTTCTGCATTTTGTTTATCTTTACCATATTGGTATAGAACCGAGATAAAGTGAGGTTAAATGTGATTATGTTAATGTCGTGTGTTGAAAGGTTAGGTTTTGACATTTTGTTTCAATGGATGCAGAACCCTTTTTGGTTATTGAGGTTTGTCTTACACGATTTTGATATATAAGTGATTTACGAGTATGAGAAATTGTGTCTTATGATTTACTATCAGCAATGGGAAACTACAGATAATTTAAACCCACAAGGAAATGTGGCACAAGACTCGTAGGAAAAATGAAATAAATAATTCGACTTACTAGCTTTAATTCAACGTTAAAAACTTGTTTGTTTTAAGGTTACCAAAGCGAAAATGAAATCCTAGATGTGCGTGTGTGTGTATATATGTGTTTGCGTGCATATGTGTATGTGTGTATGTATGTGTGTGTATGTGTGCATGTGTGTATATATGTGTATGTGCGTATATATGTGTATGTCTGTGTATAAGTGTAAGTGTGTATCTGTGTATGTGTATGTATGTATATGTGTAT